>CM070025.1:2391132-2651132 GCA_036247105.1 Cirrhinus mrigala | reverse complement strand
ATTGTCTCTTTTATTCACGTGAAGAAGTCTTCATTACTTTATTACTATTTTAGTGGTTTTGTAGCTGTCTAACTGACACGCTTCTCCTTCAGTACAGTAACTGTGAGTAACACAACTCCCCCACCTCCACGGCACAGGAATGTCTGTAGTTCCCGTCTCGAGACGAGCACTCTGAGAGAGAGAGAGAGAGAGAGAGAGAGAGAGAGGAAGCCGTTATTGTCTGTGTGGGAAATAACATTTTAACTGGCTCTTTGAATGTCAACATATGCAGTTATTAGCTACCATTAGTGTCTTTCACCTCATCTACAAATGAATTCCACTGAAAACCTGATGTACTCACTGTGTTTAAACGTTTATTTTTATCTGTTCTTTTTAATTTAATATTTCTATTTAAATTGCTTTAGTTTTTGGTTACTACACTACTGCTGTTTATCAAATATGCTGTGTTAAATAATCCTGCCATTTGGTGAAGGTCTACAAGCAAACCTGTAAATGAATGAAAATGACTTATTTATAGCATGCCTGTGAGAACCTGACCTGTGTGGAAAATTATTCTATAGATAGATTCAGAATTGTTATCAAGGATTGTTGTCTGGAAAGGAAACTGTATTTTTTGGAAAGGAAGTCCTTGTCTTTGTTCCATTCTTAAAATCTCTCTATAAGATGATGCAGTTTTTGAAATAGTCCTAAGATCAAACAAATCATTGATCCTAAGGAAGAGGGAAAATTAAGTCGTCATGAACCATCACAATAACAGCATTTAATATTTGGTGGGGAAGTGTGTGTTTGTGAGCATTTAAGTGTGACTTTTGCTGTCTCTTTCTATATCTAATTGCTGTAGATTGATTTTGTTTGTTTACTCGTGCAGCTGCATTGATGTTTGTCAGTGTCTTGAGTGCTGATGAGGTATCTGCTATAGTGCTGATCTTCTCTCTCTTTGCAGGATGATAATGATGGGATGCCCTGGTCGGAGGAGCGGGTGGTGCGGAAGGTGCTCTATCTCTCGCTGAAGGAGTTCAAGAGCGCTCAAAAGCGCCAGCTCTGTGACGACCTCAGCAATGGAGGTAAAGGGCCTAATGGTAAGACACATTTTTATTTTTTCAATCATTTTTTTTTTTTTTTTCATCGAGCATCTAAATGCTCAGGTAATAGCTTGTTAAATTGTACACGGGTATGTTTTGGTTCAGTTTTTCACCTGCTAGGCAAGTCTGTTACCAACACTTTTATACTGGGTGACCATATTCCTGGACATGTACTGGCCGGGATTTCTAAATTGCCTAAAATGTGCAATTTTTGGCTTTGTTTCCCTGTTCTTTTTATACTGGCTGAAGGTGATTACTGAAAAGTAGTTTGACCAGTAACGTGCAGGCATTGTACATAATCGACCAATCATGGCATGCCAGTACGTGGCAAAACCAGAACCTGGACATTTTAGGCAATTTAGAAATCCTAGCTCAGATGTGTCTGGGAAAAATGATGTTGAAGGGTTAGTTCACTCAAAAATGAAAATTTAGTTTTTAATTACTCACTTTTATGTCATTCCAAACCTGTAAGACCTTCGTTCATCTTTAGAACATGAATTAAGATATTTTTGATGAAATCTGAGAGCTTTTTGACCCTGCATAGACAGCAACGCATTCAAGGCCCAGAAAGGTAGTAAGGACATCAGTGGTTCAACTGAAATGCTATGAAGCTACGAGAATAATTTTTGTGTAATAATGACTTTAATTAACGATTTCTACTCATGTGTCAAAGTACTCTCATGAGTGACAGCAGAGACTGACCTGGAAGAGAAGAAATTGTTGAATAAAGTCATTAGGGGTTCAAGCGTATAGCTCTGAAACCCTATTGTAATGGTCACAATGGTAATGGTCGGAGACTTGAAACTTGGAGGGATGGTAGTACTCACACTGCCTACAATGTGACCAAGACTCGCCCCAATCGGCCAGACTGGGGCGCTACAGCAAACAAAAGTATGAAAATGCTCATACCTCCTAAACCATCAGTCGCAGGCTCAAGTGTCTCATGCCATTGGAATTCTTTGCTCACGCCGGAAAAAACACACACCTCAGATTCGATCCTGAGCCTGGCGAAATTTTCGAGTATTTAGCATTTTTTGGAAAAAATTTTTGACGACTATTTTGCCCGATCGGAACCAAACCAGTGCAGAAAGACTCTCTAGAGCAGGGGTGGCGAACGTAGGTCCTGGAGAGCCGCAGCCCTACAGAGTGTTGCTTCAACCCTAATCAAACGCATCTGAACAAGCTAATCAAGGTCTGAAGAGTTAGTAGAAAGCTACAGAGAGGCGAGTTTTAATTAGGGTTGGAGCTGAACTCTGCAGGGCTGCGGCTCTCCAGGACCGGAGTTTGCCACCCCTGCTCTAGAGAGTGAATATCAATAATTATCCATAAAGAAGTTTAACTTTCGACCCTTCGATTCGAGGTTGCAGGAAACGAAATTGTGGAGCTTGGCCACTTGGTGGTGCTATAAGAGGAAAAAAAAAAAAAAAAACGGTTAAAAATGGTTATAACTGTGCAACCACAGTTGTCCTATCAACATGAAAATCTGTGTGCACAATTTTGGTCCAAAGTGCCACAAGTTTCTACAAGGACATCTTCAAAAAAAAACATTGTAGTGTAACTAATACAGGTGATATCGGTATAATACGATATAACTCCTCATTCCAGACAACTGTGCCTCTGCCACTGCTGTCAATCAAATTGTTAAATGATTGAGATGTGGAAAAAAAAAAAGCCTACTTTTGCGAACAAGTCCTAGGAACAAGGTCGTTTAGAAAAGGGGCCTGTCCAAATGTACCCAAAATCGTATAAATCCTAAAGGAGTTTTAAGGGGATCATACCACAGCTGGCACTACAACAGTCATAATATTATTTTCTTTGCACACAAAGTATTCTCCTAAATTCATTAAGGTTAAAACCTAAACCACTGTCACATGGACTCTTTTAACAATGTCCTTACTACCTTTCTGGGCCTTGAACGTGTCAGTTGTGTTGCTGGTCAGAAAGCTCTCAGATTTCATTAAACTTATCTTAATTTGTGTTCTGAAGATGAACAACAGTCTTACAGGTTTGGAACGACATGAGGGTGAGTAATTAATGACAGAATTTTAATTTTGGGGTGAACTATCCCTGTAAAATCTCTTACTAATGCATGTTTTTCATCATTTGATTGAAGCCAGCTTTGATTTAGCACTTTCTCTTTGAGTACAATGCAAAGATGGTTTTGGTGTGATTTGATCTACTTTTGTTTGGTCAAAGGAAACTCCTAAGGAGGTTTCCAGTGAGTATATGTGTAAAACTGCCATATGATCCAGGTTACTTCAGAGCTTTGGAAGTCGTCTGATAGCTGCGTGTCTGATGCTGCAGCTCAGCACTCTGGGACTTCACTTCACACAGGCCTCAGAAAGCCAGAGCTTTCACTAAAAAGAGCTCTGAGTCTCTACAGGGAACAAAGAACAGGCCTCATACGTACGAGTCTGCACTGCCAGACAGAGGCGAGAGGGAAAGCCTTCTCTTGATGTGGGCTTACCCTTTTTATCACTCAATTGGGAAAAAGAAAGAAAATAAAAGGAATAAAACAGTGAGACTCGATTCCCTTTTAGCAGTTGATAGCTTATGTCAGGAGTGACAAGACGGTTGTCTTAGAGTAGACAGCATCATTTTAAAACAACTTAAAATGTACTTTCTCGCTGAGTCTCCTGGTTCACAAACATTTGAGATCACGAAGGTGTTAAACGCAGTTTCATGTCGCTTTTGAGGTCCTAGCTCACGTTTGTCCATTGTAAGTATTTTTAAAAGACTTTTTGCTGCTTTTCAAACATTGTCCGTGTTACGTCTGCTAATCAACTGATGTCCACAAACAGTGTAGTCTCTCGCAACCTTATCTTTGCAAACAAACTACTCTGAACTAAGTTTATTATTCAGAGTAGCTGCCGTGTGGCCGGCTGGTGACAGGTAATCTCGTCCCAGGCGTTCAAATGCAAACCCCTCGCCCCGCATGTAAACATGCAGAGAGACTCGAGCTGAAGGGGTTTCTGTTGAGACTACGGCAGGTGGTTTGATATACACTCTTTGAACAAACTCCTAAACTGATAATAAGCTCTTATCACAACAGCCCTTAATCTTGTTTTCTTGTTGTCGTATGTGTTACGTTGCGTTGCTACCTCAGGGTAACGCTAATCCCTTTGAACGCAGGGTGTTTAACAGAGGGTGATGTATGAAGACTTTGTTCACAGATGCAAATGCTCAACAGACACAGCGTGTTTTGACACGCAAGGATCAGCGTCAGATTTGGATTCCAGCCGTACGTGATTGAAAAATGTGTTAGTCTATATACTAATCCATCAGATGCACTTTTTTGTTGTATCATCTTGTTTTTTTTTTTTAATAGTATGTCAGCATTTTTTTTTAAACCTCCCTTGCTAAAACAATCCCAGATTTCGACTTGTTGACAGCTGTGTATGAACAGGGCTGCTCTATTTTGAAAAACTATTTCTATAGTTTTTGGTTTCTCTGTTGTTTTTTTTTTTTTTTTTTTTTTTTTTCCCTTGGTTTGGTTTGCTTGTTTCATTTAGTCTGTTTTTGTTTTTATAGTCTCAGACCATCTAAAAATGAAGCTCATTATAGTCAGTGCACAGCTCCACGAGTAATGGAGAGTCTTCAAATGTCTGAGGGAACCAAACTCCATGTGACTGCAGATCACTACTCTGCTGCTCTGCTCCTGAAGCCCATCGTTTCCCAGCTCAGCTGGCAGAGCAGACAAAAGGGGACCATCAGGGGACGTGTTTTAGCTTCTGTGTTTCAAACAATGTGGCACTGGCGTCCATTTTGAGGCTACGTAAAGAGGACAAAAACAGCCTATTTTGGCCAGTGCAACTGCGTCTGTCACCACAGGCCAGACATGCTCTTATTAAAGTCGGTGTTAGGGAGCAACTAGTTACGTGTAACATACATGTTGCGTAACTTAATTACAAAATAAACGTAACTGTAATCTGTTACAGTTACAGAGAAAAAATGTGTTATTAAATTACATTTATTTATGAAACTGTTAACGATTACAAAAGGGCTTACTTCTGAATATTGTCACAAACACAGATTTAATTGATTTCTTTCCAAAATTGCATTGACTGCTCTAAAATATTTTCTGTTTAGGTTTGTGTATATGCTTTATTTTTAAAATAACTGTTTTGTTTTTCCTAAGGGATTTTTTTGATGCTAGTGCTTCCTGTTATAGCTTTGCAAAGATTTCATTTCAAAAAGCATAGCTAATAAACTATCTCTTGCTATGATTTTAAATCTGTATTTAACCTTAGAACGATCTTAAAGTAAAAAGAGGTACTAAAGTCTGATTTTGTGGTAGCTGTGCTTTAAAATTGTATTATTATTATCTTAATTCAGGTGATGAAGGGTTTTGAAGGTCTGGCCCTGCCTGCTTTAAATGTTTGAAAATGATTTGAACAGTTTGAAAAGTTCAGAAAATTTTTTGAAAAAGATTAGACATTTAAATTTAGAAAAGTAATCAGCTACATAACTTTTAATGAAGTAATTGAAATAGTTACACTACTTATTACGTTTTAAATCTGTAACCTATCGCATTTGCAAACTAACCTTCCCAACACTGATTAAACGGGACATATGCTACACTTTATGTAATTTTTTGCACCAAAGCCCACTTACTAAATTACGACTGCTTGACAAATGTACAGTTTTATGCAAAAGTTTGGGAACCCCTTGCCAAAAATGTGAATATTTTTGTCAAAATAAGAGAGATCATACAAAATGCATGTTATTTTTTTTATTTAGTATGATTTTTTACATAAAAATACATAGCTGAAATTATTAAAATAACCCATTTCAAAAGTTTGGGAACCCTTGGTTCTTATTACTGTGTGTGGCTACCTGGATGATCTATGACCAGGTTTTTTTTTTTTTTTTTTTTTTTTTTGTATTTCACCCCCCTACTTTTTTTGTATTTTTCACCCTGCAGCTCTTAATGCATTGTGTTTCCTTCTGGAGCATCAGTAAATGTTTGAACTTTTTTCAAACAGTTGTCCTCAGTGTAAAAAGATGGATCTCAAAATAATACAGTCACTGCTGGAAAGGGTTAAAATATGCAAAAGATGCTGAAAAACTAAAGAACCTGCAGGACCTGGAGGATTTTTCTGAAGAACCGTGCTCAGTTTAATTGTTCAGGACAAACAAGGGACTCATGAACAACCATCACAAAACAAAACAAAAACAAAAAAACAGTCGTAGATCATCCAGGTAACCACACACAGTGGGGTTATTTCAATAATTTCAGCTATTTTTTGGTCTTTTGGACTATATGTAAAAATCTTTCATGTAAGAAATCTTACTCAGGACAGTACTAAATAAAAAAATAACATGCATTTTGTATGATCTCTCTCGTTTTGTTAAAATTATTCACATTTTCACAGATTCTGCAAGGGGTTCCCAAACTTTTGCATAAAACTGTAGCTTTACTTAACCATTTTCATAGCAGACTACTTGCATAACACCCACATAAATATCAGCTGTCACTCTCTATCTCCCAGTGATAGTCTTAGTGATATGATATCTGAATGTTTAGTTTTATGATTAAAGCTGTGTAGTTTTTGTGGGGTCAAAACATGTAATGCAATGCAAAACAGTGATGATGGAGAGATGAACAAAGAAATGTTCCTCAATAGCCTGATGTATCATATTTGATAGTCATTTTATCATGATTTTTAAGAAATTATGTTTGGATCAAGTAAATCTTCAATCCAGTTAAAGTCCAGGTTGCTTCAGTCCAGTAAATGCTCATTTTGAAACATTACAAACAATATAAAAGCTATTCTTGCGTTTACTTTATTCACAGCAAAAAGACACATAAAAAGGCCTTTTACTTGCTAAAATTTGATATAAACTGTCAACAGTCTTGTAAGAGATTGTTTACAACAGGTTTGTGAGCAAAGTTTTGATCATTTAGAGTCCTTAGAAATTTGTGTAGCAGTTAAGATAGTTAACTTTATAGGGTCAAGAAAACTATAGAAGTCTAAGCATATACTGAATGGTTGTACTAGTCTTAAATGTCCAATCTGTATTTTTTGGACTGGCCTTGTCCAGTTTTGGACAAGGCCAAGGTCAACGGACAGCGAAATGGCTCCTAACCATGCATGAAGCAACAGGTTTCCAAGCAAGTAATTTTTGTTTATTCGGTGCTGTAATTCAGTCTAGATGCGTTTTGTATTGTTACGATTACACTCTGAGCATCAGATATGAGACGGGACATTCCTATGCCGCATTTCTCTATTGATTCATATTCAAAATTTACTAATGCATTGCACATCATAACAGCACAGTACTCACACGACATCTCGCTCTCTGTGGAAACCAGGAGGTGAACGCAGCGAGGCAACGGGCTTAGTTAAACACGCATAAATATGATTAGAGGCCCTGAAGGACAGACGGTTGATAAACCGTCACACGCTATCCCGGCCTGTAGAGAGAGAGAGAAAGAGACAGGACGTTTGGCTCCGCTAGACTCCGACTGTCTTTCACACAGCCACTCAAGTGAGACCAACATATGTAAAACACGGCGCGGGAAGCGAGCAGCCCGCGTTAAGCTGTTTACATCTGATCCCTCTCCACCCACGTCGGCTTGGCTTGGCCGGCTCTCTCGGGTTTTGGCTTCCCGTGTCGTGATGAAGGCAGCGGCTCACGAGCTTGTTTGCTCTTGCACTTGAGGAGTCGTTTTAAATGTAGGACATGTTGTTTTGCTGCTTTTCTATTTGGAGTTAAACTGTCCCAATTTTCTCAAAGACAGCGTTTGTCCTGTGAGAATAGACCTCGTAGGACATCGCTTGCATGCTTTGAAGTCCAGCCGTATTGGTTTGTATATGAGAGAGAAAATCATTTTTATAGCTTTTCATGTATGTGTTGGAGAGCAGCTTTATTGTAGTTTCTTTTTTCTCCAGCTGTTTTTCTGGCCGGTTGGAGATTTGAGGTCCAGCTCTGGGGATGTTTGATGATTCTGGATTTTCACTTAACGAATGTTACTAAACACGGAAATTAAATCAACTGAGCCGTATAAATGGAGATTGAACTCTGTAATCCTGGATGTGCTAGTGTTAACATCCAGAGCTCTTTACATGTTGTATTACAGGTTTCCTTGTGTTAAATGCTGTTCACATTCAGCATGTAACTCACTGGACGCTGGATCTTACTTTTAATGCAAAATATTTCTTATTTCTTATTTGTTATTATAATTGCAGACATTATAAATTTGTGAATGAAATATGGTTTCTGCCACTGAATGAATAAATAAATAAATAAATAAATGTATATAAAATCACAATTCAGATTTTATTTATTTATTTTTTTCTCACAATTGGGATATTTATTTATTTTATTTTTTCTCAGAATTGCATGATATAAATTCGCAATTCTGGCATATTTTTATTTTTATTTTCCTCAGAATTACAAGAGAAACACGCAATTGTGATGTTTTCTCAGACTTGCGTGATATAAACAAATATAAAGTCTAAATTGAAAAAAAAAACTATCAATTCTGACTTTTTTCTCGCAAAAGCGAGTTTGTGTCGCAATTCTGACTTTTTTTTCTTGCAATTCTGTCTTTCTTTTTCCTCAGAATTACAAGAGAAACCTGCAATTGTGACTTGTAGACTTGCATGATATAAAATCGCATTTGTGAGAAATAAAGTCAGAATTTAGAGGAAAACGATAAATTCTGACTTTTTTTTTCACAAATGTGAGTTTGTATCTCACAATTCTGACTTGTTTTCTCGTATTTCTGACTTGTTTTTACGAGAGATTGCGAGAGAAACTCACAATTGTGGCTTTCTCTCAGACTTGCATTATATAAAATCGCAATTGCGAGTTATAAAGTCAGAATAGCGGGATACAAACTCTCAGTTGCTAGAAAAAAGTCTGAATTCCAAGATAACTAGCAATTCTGACTTTTTTTCTCGCAATTGCGAGTTTATATCTCACAATCGTGACTTGTTTTTCTCAGAATTACATGATATAAACTCGCAACTGTGAGAAATAAAGTCAGGTTTGAAAGATAAAAACTATAAATTCTCACTTTTTTCATGCAATTCCGACTTTCTCAGACTTGCATGATATAAAATCGCAACTGCGCGTAGTAAAGTCAGAATTGAGAGATAAAAACTATAAATTCAGATTTTTTTTTTCTTGCAAATGTGAGTTTGTATCTTGAAATTCTGACTTTTTTTCTTGCAGTTCTGACTTTTTGCTTAGAATTACGAGAAAAACTCACAATTGTGTCTTATTTTCAGAATTGCATGATATAAAATTGCAATTGCTAGGAAAAAAAGTCAGAATTGCAAGATAAAAATAGAAACTCTGCCTTTTCTTTCTCGCAAATTCGAGTTTCTGTCTTGCAATTCTTTTGTGTACTCATGTTTTCGGAATTTATTTAGTTAATATCTCAATTCTGACTTAATAACTCGCAGTTGCATGTTTTAAAGTCAGAGTTGTGAAACAAAAACTTGCAATTCTAAGAAAAAAAGTAACAACTGTGAGCTTGTATCACAATTCTGACTTTTTAACTTGCAACTGTGAGTTTATATCATGCAATGCTTAATGCCGGAACCGTGAGTTTATATCTCTCAATTCTGACTTCATTCTGACTGCAGAGTGTCAAGTTTAAGTTGTGACTTTTTTTTAGCCTCCATCTTTCTCTCTACGTTTGGACTCTGAAGTAAACCATCTCTCTTTTTTCCATTTGCTCGTACTCCACTTCAGTTCTGCATTGCGTTATTAAACTAAAACACCACTGTGGTGATGATATTTCATTTTAAATTTGATTACTTGACGTGCCGCATCTGGACGTTGTTACCGTTTCTCAGGTTTTTGCTGTTTCTATCTTTCTCTACAGCTTCCTTGTCAAACGGGCAGCTGAATGGATGTGGGTCTAAGGGAGGACGTAAACAGGACGGGTCTTGCTCTCAGAGTACAGATGGAAGCAGCGAGTACTCAGAGGACTGCCCGGCCAAAAAGAGGTGAGTGACTCGTTCTCGCTCTCTCAGAGGTCAATGTTAAAGAGTCGGTTGGATCCCTGGCGGGTAACTCAAGCTGAGACTGCACTTTTAAGGACAGCTGAAGAAGAGAGTATGAAAACGGATGGCATCATTACTGCGGTATTTTCAGATGGAGATATTTCACTTACTGAAGACGTCAGCCTTCCTGTTTTTAATTTCCCCATTTGTTTCTATTTCCAGCTTTATTTAGCAGAAAATGACAGGAAAAAAACAGCTTCATTAAAAGGAGTCAGAGGACCTTATAACAAGTGGTAATTCTTTGAAATGAATTGCTGTCATGGTCGTTTTTAATTAGTCACTTTAAGACATGCTTAAACATTTTTAATTATTAATTAAAAGCAGCAGAGTTAATATGTCCAAGTACAGTCGGTAATTAACTATTCAGCGTGTAATTTCTCAGGATGTTGTAATCTGTGATTTGGAAAAGCTCAGAGAGAGAGAGAGAGAGAGAGAGAGAGAGAGAGAGAGAGAGAGAGGATGCAAGCAGCTTGAAGAAGAAATATAATAGACATACTTTTTTTTGTTTTTTTTCTTTTTTTTTCTTTTTTTTGAGCTGTGCCTTTGAGGCAACGCGGCTAGAAAATGGTGAGAAAAACAAGTGACGGGTCTTTTTCAGTAGAAAAATCATAAACTGCTAATTTCCTCGGCCACACTGAGTTTGTAATGCACGTCCGTTGCTCTATGTTGATTCATATTTTTCATCAAATGTACTGGCTGGGTTTGGTTTCCGGCTAAGCAGCTTGTCTTGTAATTTGTGTGATATTTATTGGAACCATAGGGCTCAAAAGAATAGTTTGGCCAAAATGAAATTTCTGTCATCATTGGATCGCCGTTTCAAGCCCATATGGCTTTATTTCTTCTGTGGAACATAAAAACAGGGTTCGTACATGGTGCTTAAAGTGTTTAAAGTACTTGAATTTTACTTTTTGAAATTTAAGGCCTGGAAAGCCCTTGAAAAATAGCAATATTCCTGAAGAGGTACTTGAAAAGTGCTTGAATTAATGAAAGACAATGTATCTAAAAAATAAATGTTTAATTTCTGTAATAAGCACACGCAATTAAAAAAAAAAAAAACATCTTACCTTTTTTGCTTATTTCAGTTAATGTCAGAAAACAATCAAGCTAAGCCAGTAATGGTGAAAAGAGAAACAGATGAACCAAATCAGTTGAGTCATTTACCCTGGAACTGCTCCGACTGATTCAAACTTGTGACTTAATTTCAAATGATTCACTAGTGAAAACTAGATCAAATTAAAAGAGCAATTTGTTTTAGAATTTTTTTAACATCGCTTGTAATGATTTTGAAAAGCACGTAGTGACGGGTGAAACAGAGCTTTTCGAAACTCTGAATCCGTTAAACCATTGCGTCACGATGTGATTCACTGTTTAGAAAGCGTTCCAATCGGATTGCATATTGCGAATCACTTGTTTCAGATCGGCACTTCAAATCTCGAATTGGAACGGGTTCATGAATCATTTCACAAATTGAATAATTCAGATAAAATGATTCGCGATACGTGATTAGAAGTCCCTAACTAAATCAAGTGATTCGCGATCTGCGCTCCGAGTCCTGATTTAAAATGATGGTTCACGAATCATTATTCAGATCAGGAAATCAGAGCATGGATTGCGAATCATTCGATTCAGATTGAGACTTTGTGCGGGTTCGCAAATTTATTTCGTATTAGGATTTCGGAGTGATTTTGTCTAAGTCTAAGTCTTTTAGAACTGTGAGTCAAATTGTAAGAGAACAAGTTACCTATTTTTATTTTATTTTTTTTTGGAACCATGCTTCAACAGTGTATATGTCTTTTTTTTTTTTCTTCAGAATTGCAAGAAACAAAGTCAAATTGTTACCTATTTATGTTACCAAAAGTTACCTTTTTTATTTATTTTATTTTATTTTATTTTATTTTTCAGAAACAAGCTTAAATAGTGTATATATAAGTCTTTCAGAATTGCGAGAAACAAAGTCAAACTGTAAGAGAACAAGTTTATTTTATTTTTTATTTGATTTGATTTGTTTTGATTTGTCTTCTTTCTTCAGAATTACGAGTAACAAAGTCAGATTGTTCAAGGAAAAAGTTACCCATTTCCTAATTTTTTTTAATATAATTTTATTTTATTTTTCAAAAATGTGCTTCAATGCATTTTTTCTTCAGAATTGCAGGAAACAAAGTCAAATTGTAAGAGAAAAAGTAATTTTATTTTATTTATGCGCTTCCATAGTATAATATATATATATTATATATATATATATTATATATATATTATATATATATATATATATATATATATAAATAATACTTTGCATGTGCTTCACTTTTTTTTTTTGCCATTTTTATTAGGATATTTTTATTTATTTTTTTATTTTTTTTATTTTTTTAAGAATTTTAAATAGAAGACATAAGTGAGATCTGATTGAAGTTCTTTAAAAATTAAAAAAGTAGTGATTGAAAAGTGCTTGAGTCCTGGATTTTCATTTTACAGTATCTGTATGAACCCTGTAAAAGGAGAAATTAAGAATAATATACTGGTCGTTCCTTTCCCTGAATTTCCAATGAATGAGGACTGAAGCTTTCAAGTTTCAAAAGCGACACAAAAGCTTCATAAAAGTACTGCATATGACTCTTACATTACATTAACCAAGTATTCTGAAGCTATTTTATTGCTTTGTAGGATAAACAGGCCAAAATGTAAGGCATTATTCTTTTAAATCTTGATATCCTCAATAGTTGTCATGAAAGTTGGACTTGAACTCGGACCGCAATTATGAATGAACTTAGACTCGGATGCACTTGGTTTGACTTGTACTAGAACTTGACATGGACTTTGAAATTTTGGACTGTCAAATCTCAGACAAATAACTAAATAAAATGAATGTAGCTCAGTTGGTTAAGAATTTGAAATCAACTCAGAGTTGTCTAGGTGAACCCAATGCTAGTTCTCATTGTCACATTTATGAGAGAAGTAGCCATGTCCAATTTGTGATTGGAGAACATTATGCATTCATTTGGCCAGATTCTGGCACAATATCAGACCTCTACTCAACGCTCAATTCAGTCCCAGAATGCACTGTTGAAAGCGTAGTGAAATAAAATCATGCAAGATGGCTGATGTTGAAATTTTGACAGTAAATGCATTTCATTCAATGCTAAAAGGTGACAAATTATTAAAAATGATGTATTTTGCCCACACGCCAGCTGTCTAAGTGTTTACCTCAATCGAACTCCCTTCTTTTATGTTGCACTTGGCATTATAATTCGGTATTTGAGGTCTTTGCCGTGTTACTCATTTTTAAGTCGCCCATCTCCATTCAAACAGGATTTGACTTTGATCTGAGTGCACAGCCACATTCAGTGCTCAATCACACATTCACATAGATGGGTGGCATTAGCATTATGGAAGACCTATTCATCAAGCCCACTGTTTAATGGCACAACTTTCATGGCGTGCCATAAACCCCCTTACAAACAGTTGCGTAGGCCCACTGAAGAGGCTTTTCTTCCTCTGGAGAGTCTGAATTAATCCCACCACCGGCTTGGAGGGAACAAAACAGCTCTGAGCGCAGACGCCGCTTCAAAGACGACTCTGCCCAGCGCCCACCGAACACCACACAACGCAGCGCTTCCACACCGCAGCGGCCAGACCCCAGCAGATGTCCATTTCAACCCCCTCCTGAAAGAAACATTCACAGAGACCTTCTGTCTGGGGTTCTGTCTATCAAACCGCAAGCACCTATGGGAGATTGAGAGAGGCGGCGTGCGTTTGGGCAAAAAGCACCTGTCGGCGGTTTACCTGTCACTTAATACCCTGTTATAATTGTTAATCAGAGCGCTGTCCTGGAGACATCATCATTAAAACAGCTTCACGTAAAGCGAGTGGGTGGTGAAAAAGAGGCGAGATGGGCAGTGGAGATTTAAGCAAGCACAAAGAAGTAGGGAGCAGCAGATGCAGAATAAACGGTAAAGCACTATGGGCCATTAAGGGCTTTGCTCTGCCTGCACACGAGAGCGGCCAGCTCTTAAAGTGATAGTTCACTCAAAAATAAAAGCTCTGTCATGTATTCACACTCATGTCGTTCTAAACCTGTATGACTTCAATCATTAGGAGAGCTTTTTTTGTAAAATGTCGGATTTTTTTCATATAATTAGAATGAATTTCACTTTTTAAGCATTAAAAACATCATAAAAGTCGTCATATGTGACTCTGGACCAAAAAAACAGCCGTGGCACGGGTATATTTGTAGGGTAATTTTATGGGTCAAAATTGACATTTTTTTTCTTTTATGCCAAAAATAATTAGGATATATTAGGATATAAGTAAAGATCGTGTTTCATGAAGATATTTTGTAAATTTCCTATCGTAAATATATCAAAACTTAATTTTTGATTAGTAATATGCATTTCTAAGAACTTCATTTGGACAACTTTAAAAGCGATTTTGTTAATATTTAGATTTTTTGCACCCTCAGATTCCAGGTTTTCAAGCCAAATATTGTCCTATCCTAATGCAATATATTTATCATTTCTTATTTGTTGTTATAATTGCGTATATTATAAGCTTATGTATAAAAGACCGTTTGTGCCACTGAGTATTTATATTTTTTTATATATCTCACAATTTTTTTTTCTCACACTTGCGAGTTTACATCTCACAATTTGCAATTTACATCTCAAATTTTTTTTCTCAGTATCGCATGATATAAATTCGCAATTCTGACGTTTTCTCAGACTTGTGCGATGTAAACTCGCAATTGCGAGATATAAAGCCCGAGTTGAAAATAAAAACTATAAATCCTGACTTTTTTCTCACAAATGTAAGTTTGTATCTCGCAATTCTGACTTTTTTTTTTCTCACGATTCTGACTTTTTTCCTCAGAATTGTGCCTTTTTTCAGGTTTGTATGATATAAAATCGCAGTTGCGAGTTATAAAGTCAGAATAGCGGGATACAAACTTGCAATTGCTAGAAAAGAGTCTGAATTACGAGAGAAAAACAATTCTTTTTTTTCTTGCAAATGTGAGTTTGTATCTCGCAATTCTGACTTTTCTTGCAGTTGCGAGTTTATATCACACAATTGTGACCTTTTTTCCTCAGAACTGCATGATATAAACTCGCAATTGCGAGTAATAAAGTTAGAACTGAGACACAAAACCTATCAATTCTGACTTTAAAAAAAAAAACAAAAAAACTATCAGATGCTGTTGAGATACTGTTTGTATCTCGCAATTCTGACTTATTTTCTCAGAGTTCTGACTTTTTTCCTCAGACTGACGAGAAACTTTTTCTCAGACTTGCATGATATTAAAAATCGCAATTGTGAGTAATAAAGTCAGAATATAACAATTTCAGGATTTCTCTCCATTTAGTGGACTTCTATGGTGCTAGTCTTTTGCATGAGTTGGAAGTTTGCGTTCTTGCATGTGTGTGCTTTCTGGGCAACTTATTAGGCATCTGCTGCCCACGTAGGACGACAACAAGGAGTCTGATTGAGGCAGTGCCAACGTCTCTCACACCTGGCCTATAATAAACCCAAAAAGAAAGCTAGGGAGAGAGAGAGAACGAAAGGGAGGAGAGAGACAGACAGAGGCACAGGTGCAGGGGCTGGCCAGGTTGCAGGGGGAGGGATGTGGAAAGCCGTTTGGGAGACGACTGCTGTTTGCATTCCCAGGATTGAGAAATAGAGAGGCCTCCAAGTTCTGCCAAGTGTCAAAGTGGCAACTTCCCATCTTTCGATTAAAATTGCAGTCGCCTAGATGTGCCGAATACACACAAACCCCAGTTAGAGGAGACAAGGGGGCACCAAACGTGGCAGGCGCTGAAGAGGCTTGTCTTTATAGCGTTTATTTGTGTTTACTTGTTTGAGAACCCTTCTTAAGGAGAGGATCGTTCCAATTGTTTGTCTAGTGGCTGCGCAGTCGCTGCCAAATTACTCTTTTGTGTTGGGCCAGTGCCGCCTTTACGCCATTTATTTACCCTGGGTGTGTTGAGAATAAATTTTAGTGTGTTTCTTAAGGCCTTTTCACACTATTCGTGTCAGTGTTCACTAGTGCAACTCCATAGACATTAAACTTCAGCCGTACCCATGGCAGCACAGTGCACCCAGGTCAAGAGTTTTAACACAACACTCAGGGATCAAACAGTTTTGAAAAATCAAGTTATATGTGTATATTTTGAGGATTCTGAAAAGTCACCTTTTTTATTTTATTTTATTTTATTTTATTTTATTATTTTTCAGAAACAAGCTTCAGTAGTGTATGTCTTTTAGAACTGTGAGAAACAGTCAAATTGTACGAGGACAAGTGACCCATATTTTATTTTATTTTTTTAGAACCACGCTTCAATAGTCTTTTTTTTTTTTTTTTTTTTTTCTTCAGAACTGTAAGAAACAAAGTCAAATTGTTACCTATTTATGTTACCAAAAGTTACCATTTTTTTCTTTTTATTATCTTTTCTTTTCTTTTATTTTTCAGAAACAAGCTTAAATAGTGTATATATAAGTCTTTCAGAATTGTGAGAAAACAACACTTTGTAAGAGAACAAGTTTATTTTATTATTTTTATTTGATTTGATTTGATTTCTTTTTTTCTTCAGAATTGCGAGAAACAAAGTCAGATTGTACAAGAAAAAGTTACCCATTTCTTAATTTTGTTTAATGTAATTTTATTTTATTTTTCAGAAACATGCTTCAATGCATCTTTTTTTTCAGAATTGCAGGAAACAGTCAAATTATAAGAGAAAAAGTTATTTTATTTTATTTTATTTTATTTATGCGCTTCCATAGTATAAAAATATATAAATGTAAATAAATAAAATAAAAGATTTAAGCTTAAGAAACATTATATATATATATATATATATAATGTTTCTTAAGCTTAAATCAGCATATTAGAATGATTTCTGATGAGTAATGATGCTGAAAATTAAGCTTTGGCTTAACAGGAATAAATTACATTAAACATTTCACAATATTGCTGTTTTTACTATATTTTTGATCAAATAAATGCAGCCTTGGTGAACCATTGAAGTGACCACAACCATTTGAATAGTAGTGTAAATTAAATAAATTATATATATATATATATATATATATATATATATATATATATATATATATATATATATATATATATATATATATATATATATATATATATATATATATATATATATAATAATTTTTTTTTTTTTTTTTTTTTTTTTAATCACAGTGATAGGTCAAGTCAAGATCATTGTATTATAATGTTGGTGATTTATAATGAGGATACTGTGCACAGTATACACATTGCATACTACTTTATCTCTCTTTTTTTTTTCTTTTTTTTTTTTCTCCCATCTACTTTAAAATGCAACCTATTTATGCAGATATCACCGATCATGCCTTCAGTACATACGGCTCTATAATAGCCATATTGATTTACTCTAAACCCGCTGGTTGTGCTACATACTGCACAATCCACTCTAATGATATAGCAGATCGATAACTGCGACAAGCGAGGCGATTAAACATGATTGGAGCGTGACTCGTGTTTTCAGAGGCGTATGCGGGGATGAATTGAGAGGTATAGCGTGAGAAGACAACTCTCAGGTAGGCCGTTTGGCTCCAAACTCCAGCTGATTCACAGGGTAGGAATGTCCTGTGTTTGAGGACTCAGGCTGAGGTATTTGAACAGCAAACAATCGTGGCTGCCGATTGGCTGAGGCGGGATAAGTAGGAGCAATGGGCCATAATCTCAGCTTCTGTGCCCAAAGTGTGTTAGGGCTTGTCATTTTAATGTTACTGATGGTTTAAGTGAGATGAATTCACCTTGGCATGTATGCTTTTCTATGTATGCTTTTGCGGTCACTCGGATTCCTGTCTTTTGATTGGCTCTAAAACAGTTTGCCATGTTGAAAGAAGAAGTGTTGAATGGCAGCCATGCTCCATTAACTGTGCTTTAGGTTTATTTTGGCAGTAGCTCTGTGTTATGAACACTGCTCTTAAAGGGATAGTTTGTCCAGAAATCAAAATCTAGTAATTTGCTCATATTCATGTTGTTCCAAACACAAATGTTTTTTTTTTTTTTCTTCTTTTTTTTTTTTTTCCCCCTTTGGAACACAAAAAGATATTGAAAGAAAATAGCAGAATGTCTGTGCTGCTCTTTTCCAGTCTTCAGTGTCTTAGAAATCATTCTACTGTACTGACAAGAAATGTTTCTTATTATAGTCTTTGTTAAAAACAGTTGTGCTGATTATAATTTGATTATTGTGGAAGCCAATATACATTTTCTTCAGGATTCTTTGAATAGAATTTTGAAGTTCAAAAGAACAGCATTTATTTGAAATAGTTCTTTAGTAACTTTATCAGCATCTTTGCTGTCACTTTTGATCAAGGAGGAGTTCACTTCCAGAACAAAAATTTACAGGTAATTTACTCACCCCCTTGTCATCCAATATGTTCATGTCTTTCTTTTTTCAGTCGTAAAGAAATTCAGTATTTCTCTCTATTTAGTGAACTTCAATGGTGCCTTCAAGTTTGAACTTTTAAAATGCAGTTTCAATGCAGTTTCAAAGGGCTCTAAATGATCCCAGCTGAGGAATAAAGGTCTTATCTAGAGAACGATTGATAATTTTTTTTTTTTTTTTTAGAAAATTACAGATCTTTTCGCTAGATAAGGATCATTTAGAGCCCTTTAAAGCTGCATTTAAACTGCATTTTGGAAGTTCAAACTCGCAGGCACCTTAGAAGTCCACTATATGGAGAGAAATTCTGAAATGTTTTCCTCAAAAGACATTTCTTTATGACTGAAGAAAGAAAGACATGAACATCTTGGATGACGAGGGGGTGAGTAACTTATCAGTACATTTTTTTTTTTCTGAACTACTGGAATGCATTAATAAATGCAAGTACTAATTTAATCTGAAGTACTGAATCTTTGAATGGTAGTGCAAGTAGAGTGTGTGTGTTCTTGTAGCATAATTTCTACGGGAGGAAAGTAAGTCTGTGTCTGTGTCTGTGTCTGTGTCTGTGTCTGTGTCTGTGTCTGTGTCTGTGTCTGTGTCTGTGTCTGTGTCTGTGTCTGTGTCTCCTTGGTTTCATCAGGTTAATCCAGATTTCCACAAAATCCATTTGTGATTCTTCACAGTGGTCTGGCAGCAGATGACAGTCTCGCTCTTCACGGGCCATATGATGTGTATTGACAACAAACACAGCAAGGGCTTTTTGAAACTGAAAGGTTCAGTCTGATTGGCTGGCTTTATGCTGGTTTCAGGATTCATGTTGTACAGGTTTTTGTCAGTCTGCTATGAAACGGTGGTGATAACAAGGTGCCAGGCTCCTACGTTGAGCCAAGAATAACTAGTCTACCAAGTTTGTGATAGTCATGGTGGTGAATCTGTAAAAAAATTAAGACACTTGGTAAAATAAACAGCACGTCAATAAGCAAAACTATGTTTATTTTATTTTAGTTATTTATTTTGGAGCTATATCCATAAAAATAGTTGGGTCTGGACTGACAACTGGCTACATGCTTTTTTCCCTTTTTTTTTTTTTGTGGTAATTTTATATTGATTTTTATTACCGGTGCTGTGGTTCACAAGGACTGTAATTTTGATCTGAATTAAATGCAACCATATCTGTCATGTTGTTGTATGATGGACTATTGTGGTATAACTTATCTGAGATTTACCTTTCACTCAGAAATGAAAACCATCATTATTTACTCAGCCTCATGTTGTTTCAAATTGGTCTTTCTGTAGAAAAAGGAATATTTGAAGAATTTTTCATAAGGAAACAATTTTGGTGACCACTGACTTCCAGTGAATGAACAAAAAAATACACTGAGACAATAATCAAAAGGTCATCTTCTGTGTTCCTTAGAAGAATTAAAGTGATACAGTTTTGGAAAGTCGTGAGTGTAAGCAAATAAAGACAGAAATGTATTTCATGATGATTTGCTCACCTACACCACTTTGAGGAAAGTATTCCAGGATTTTTGTCTGTATAATGGACTTTAATGGGGACCAACAGGTTGAAGGTCCACACTGCAGTTTCAATGCAGTTTCAAAGGGCTCTACACGATCCCAGCTGAGGAATAGGGGTCTTATCTAGCTAAACAATTGGTTATTTTCTAAAAATAAATAAATAAATAATATACTTTTTAACCCTTGAATGCATGACTGTTTTGCCAATCATTATTACATATTCGGTCTTTAGTGAGCCAGAGCTATATATCCATCACGGATAGATCTCTAACTGCTGCAATAGGAAAAAAAAAAAAACTCTCTTGATATTTTAAGAACAATTACAGAAGAATAAAATAAAGCATATTTTGTTACCGTTTGAAACTTAGAAGGGTTTCAACCATATTAGCAAAACTACTGTTTTCAGTGACTTCAAAATCAATAGTTTGATTGCTGACAGCTTATTCACCACTTCCACCATCAAATGACAGTTATGTTTATATTTTATGGCATACAGTAATTGCTCTGCAGTATAGCCATTCAAACCAGTTAAATTTTTGCTGATGATATTCTTTTGTTTTATGTCTGCGGTAATTACGAGTGAAACATCACATCATTATT
Organism: Cirrhinus mrigala; assembly: GCA_036247105.1. Taxonomy (NCBI): domain Eukaryota; kingdom Metazoa; phylum Chordata; class Actinopteri; order Cypriniformes; family Cyprinidae; genus Cirrhinus; species Cirrhinus mrigala. The sequence goes on along the minus strand of CM070025.1, from coordinate 2,630,480 downwards.
GTCTTTTAAACAGTGCCACCTCGAGGAGTGAAGGTGAATTGCATGTGTTAAGTCATCAGATATTCAAATATTTTTGCGCACAAAAAATATACTTACACTAATACACACCTCGGGTCTCTAGCGATGCTATCCACTTTTTATTAAAAAAATTCATCAGAAAACAGACATTCTTTTAAATTTTATTATTTTTTTCTTGTTATATTGTTTATAATGAATAGATTGAGGAATATTAAGAAAATTGATGTCTAACTTTAAAAAAAGGAGGGAGAGGGTAGTGAATGACGTTCACGGGTTCACGGGTCACTAAAGACCCGAGGTATGCATTTAAGGGTTAATCACAAATGCTCATCTTGCACTAGCTCGACGCATTACATAATCATGTTGGAAAGGTCACATGTGACGTAGGCCGAAGTACCGCCCCTGTGTTTACAAAGAGAACAAGCAAAGAAAGTCAAACACTCTTTGCAAAAACGGTAAAACAACGACGTTGTATGATTTTTAAGTTAGAGGAGAAAATGAGATAGAGTTTTTCGCCCTATCCTACCTTTTTGAACCAGAGTCATTCGTGGTTGCATAATGCGTGAAGTCGAAGAGATGCATTGCAGAGCTAGTGCAAGATGAGCATTTGTGGTTAAAAAGTATATACATTTTATTTAGAAAAGACTGATCGTTTCACTAGATAAAACCTTTGTTCCTCGGCTGGGATGGTGTAGAACACTTTGAAGCTGCATTGAAACTGCAATTTGAACCTTCAACCCGTTGAAAAATGGGGAAAAAAAAACCTGGAATGTTTTCCTCCAAAACCTTAGTTTTTTTTCGACTAAAGAAAGACACAAACATCTTGGATGACATGGTGGTGAGTAAACTATCAGGGGAATTTTAATTTAGGAGTGAACTAATCCTTTAATTTCGGGTGAACTTAAAATGTGCCTGCAAATGGCACCAAAAACACTGGTTGCCTTCTCAGATAGTCACTTTCTATTTAAGGCGGCAGCTCAGGCTGGATCAGACTTTACACCAGTGGTCAAAACACTAGAGATGATCCAGCAGAAGTCTCTCAGTCTGATTTTGTGCATGAAAAGCTTCCCATATCCTTGAGCTTTCCGTCTCCCTTCATCTTTTTGTCGTGAGGCGTTCTAGCAGCGCTCAGTGATGCCGCCCAGCAGTGACTGACAGCGTTGGGGTGCATCAGTGTGACATCACGCATGAAGGATGTGTTAAAACAGAGGGGAGGGTGGCGTGGGTCCTCAGCGTCTGGCTCTGTGCCAGTCTAGACCACCTGTCTGAGCGCAGCACGTCTGCTCTATTGTTAAACCACACTGGCTGGGTTAAGTTGCAGCCCTGTATAAAGAGTGACAGACATCTTAAGTGGGTACACGGGATTTAGACAGGGATTTTATAGGAGTGCTGGTATCTCTGTCTGTCTCGTTCTCTCCCCACCCCCCTCTCCGCCGTAGTCTCAGCAGCTCACGCTTTCTATTACGTAACAAACAGCTTTTAGTTGCCTTTAATGAAATCATGAGCGATTGCATTAAGCATGCAGACTGGTATTCTTTCGGCATCTGTCCAGCAGCGTCTCTAGAAAGGCGTCATCGCGTAGGAACTTTATAGTAACACCTCACAGAGTGAATGCGAGCACGGCTTCGGTTATAAATACCTCCCAAAGCCCGTAGGTCATGTAAACACACTCACGATCACGTTTAAAGCTATGGAGCTCTAAAATAGGCCTGTAAATAGAAAACTGTTTATGGCTGAAATGAAAATACAGGAGTTTCTGTTTTTACACTTAGCTTGTTTTAAATGACAGAATGCATTACTGTTATTGGTCAAGTCCTGTTCTGTTTTATTCATAGTTTGAAATATGATGTTGACTCAGATTTGACTTGGCCACTGCATGCTTCCAGACAAATCGGTGTGAAATGTTGTTTGCAGCCCATTTTATTTCTGCGCTGTGACATGTTTAAAGTAAAATATTTTTTTCTGAAACAAAACAAAAAATGAAGCATTTTTTTTTTATACTTCATGTACTAAAATAACTAAAAACCTATATTTAGTCTATTTAGCATATGCATACTACTACATTAAGAGATTAAAATATACTATAAGATTAAAAACAGCCAATCATAGAGCATTTGTTCTGGTGTTTTGGAGAGCACTTATGAGAAGTCAGCAAGGCTTACAGCTGCTTTAAGTTTCTTACTGCCAGGCCTGTGTTTTTAGAAGCTGATGTAAAATGACTGTGGTGCTGAGAGAAGAGCTGATATCAGGCTTTTAGAGGTTGGATGTTTTGCGGTGATGCAGTGCACTTAAGCTAAAACATGATGGCTTAAATCTACCTTTATAATTGAATCTGTAGTGTGTTTAGATGCTAAGAGCTTTGTGTTGCAAAAATCCATATTGTTATTCTCTTGAGGTGCAGGTTAATGTCATAGCTGTGTTTTTTTTTGTGATGAACGGTGGCATTTGTAGGTGACCGCTGAGGGGTCAGGTTTGTATTTTTCTCTTCGTGACCTCTGTGACCTCACGTCTTTGGGCTCACCTGACTAATGAGCTGATATATGAAGGCAGAGTTGTAGGGTGCAAGGTTAAAGGTCAATCCAATACCAAACCATCTTTCATGGTATTGCTTGAGAACTTGACTTAGGTAGGCAGAAAAGCAATAAGAAATTAGCTGGAGCGTGTTTGCAGGTCCAAAGTTTATTCTGCATGTCTGAAATAGAGCGCTCCTCAGGGAAGGACATCAAAATCACATTCATTTATTCTCCAGCTCAGGGTCAGAGAGTAGCTTTCACTAGTCTTTTCACTGAATCTTGGTTTTTTTGACTAACATGGGAAATATGTGAGATTTAATTAACATTTACACCACCTTTCAAAAGTCTGGGGTCAGCATGATATTCTTAAAATTAAATCAGTACTTTTTCAGCAAAAAATGACTGTAAAGACTTCTATAAAAATTTCTGTTTCAAATAAATGCTTTTTTATGAACTTTTGATTCATCAAAAATGCATCATGTAAATGTTTCATTTTCCACAAAAATATTAAGCTGCAAAAACTGTTTTCATAACAGATGTTTATCAGAAATGTTTCTTGAGCAGCAAATTAGTTTATTAGAATGATTTCTGAAGGATCATGTGACACTGAAGACTGGAGTAATGATGCTTAAAATTCAGTATTTCATCACAGGATTAAATTTACATTTTAAAATATACTCAAATAAAAATAAATATTTAAATTGCCTTAATATTTCATAATATTACTGTTTTACTGTATATTTGACCAAATAAAGGTAGCCCTGGTAAGCATACGAAACTTATTTCAAAAACATTTTTAAAACATCTTACAACTCCAAACTTTTGAACATTAGTATGTTTTCATCCCATAAATATATGTTCTCTCCCTCAAAAAAAAAAAAAATAAATAAAAATAAATAAATAAAATCCCCACACAATACTTTTGATTCATTTTAGTCAATCAGTTCATTTAGACAGCTGATTTTATTAAAAAGTTCCTTAAAATATTATTCGATTGATTTAGAGCTCAAATAAAAATGTAGTCAAACTGTTTGTCTGTTAGCATATTCTGGCATATTCTATTAAAAAAAAATATTGATCAAAGCATTATAACACAATCTCTGTAAGTGTTTTCCACCTCGCAGTTTTACTTTCAAATAAAACTATTACAGATGAGTGATTTAGAAGTGCTTTGCGAGTCAAATCAACTCAGTCATTACAAAGAGAGAGCTAATTTAAAAGAACAATTCGTTCGCAAATATTTACCCTACTTTTTATTGACCATCTAACCCAACCCGGGCTTTGTGGTTCTGCTTTGTCACCGTTTTGTAGCGATTATCATTTCAGCACTGTTTATTAGAGCGGGCTCATGAATGACCCAGAATCAGGGATCCCCCTGCGCTCTCTTGGCTGCCGCGGGCTGCTCGGCACATGTGCCGCTGGCTCCTCACCGCGCTCTCAGAGCCAGCTGCTCTGCACTGGCAGAGGCTGCTGGGAGAGTTTATCAGGACCATGTGGCCCATCTGGAGCTGTTTAGTTTTAGCAGAGAGCAAGAAAAGAGAGAGAGTAAGCATGTGTACTAAAAACAGCAAGTCAGCGAGAGAATGAAAGATGTTTGGAGAACAGTTGGAGAACGGGCCGTTCCTCTTTATCGTACATTTTCACTCGTCTTTGTCTGGGAACATAATAGCTAATATATGTATACACAAAACAGTTCTTTTTGGTCCTTGGATCTGATTGGCTGAGAGGAGCTCGATATTCTAGTGATATCGGAACTCCAAACTTCTTACGGTTTGTATCACTCCGCTTGCGGTATTTCTCACAGCGAGTGGCATGGTGGACACCTAAATCCACTATAATTTTATAAATAATACTGTTTTTACAAATATATTAGAGTGATTGTAAAGTCCCAGTCTTTTCTCATTCAGTAACAAAGCAATAGTGATTGATTTACCACATTCAGATCCAGGGTTTTGTCCATAAGTGTCTCACATGTATTTATGCTTTGTATGTGGTGTAATGTTTTTTTGATTGACAAGTGTTTGTGTATGTGTCGCCAAGCAATTTTATTAAAGCCTATATACCACAGAGCAGCTGGACATGATGGAAGATGGATTTAATGATGATGGGATGCGTACCGAGCAGATTTGAACAATTAGATTCCGAGTAAACTATGTTAGAGATCACAGTCAATCTACGGTGCTTGTTTAGCTCTAAAAATACAAGTCAAATAGATGGCATATTACACAAACAGCACAAAGCAGCGCGGCGTATGCTGAGCATTATGAATGTCTGTTCAGCAGACACATCAAAGCGTCACATCACTGTCTGGACGCTTTCAGAATATCAAAAGATTATAGGATTTGTCAGTTGAGAAAGGCTTAAGACGAGGCCCAAGTTACAGTTTTGGCCATGTAAATCTATAATGTCTCTCTATGAACTCTAAGGCTGAGATATCATACCAGCACATCAAAATATACCTTTATTTACTGTGTTATTCAGTTCTATAGATCACCTTGTTGGATCCATGAGGGCTGTGCTTTTCATCCTGTTATCTCAAAGTTGCCTCCATGTTAATACATGCACATGACTGAAAACAGGCTGGATGAATCAGTGTTGCACACAAAGGGTTTTATACACCCCTCCTCCCCTTTCTTCCCTCCTAAAACTCAAACATCTCTGCCCCCGGGGTCTATCAGTGCCTGCCCTCTCTTCATGGCTCCATCCATCTCCCTCCTGCAATCATTCATCTCTTTCTCCCTCCCTGCGAGCTTCTCCCCTGCTCCACTCATCTGATCCGGAGAGAGCCAGAGCCTGCTGCTGAGATTAGGAGTGACTCCAGCTGCTGTGGAATGCTTTGATGCTCCGGGATCTGGGGGGGGGGGGGGGGGTGCTGACACCGGAGGGGTCGTCCCTTTTACCCCTGGCGCCGGCAATGTGCTTTTGTTTGTGGAAGCCCTCCAACTCCTCCTGTTCAGCACGATTTGATGTTCTTTTTGAGGAGCGTCAGCCTTAAAAACAATCGCACACACTAGAGAGTCCCTGAGTGCATGCAGTACCTGTTTTACTTTATCGTCACGCTGTGCGCTTGGGACTGTGGAGAGGGATCACGTTACCAAAGATTTGACATTACACCAACAGAGATCACAGAACACAACTGGGCACTCTGAATGAGGCTTGTGTTTAATATCCTACCGCTGATGCAGATGGGACAGCTTCAGTTGTTTAAAGTTGGAGATTTTGACTGCCTCCTGTGATTGGAGACAGATCAAGTGGAGGAAACTTGGGACAACTTCTCAACGTGCAAATGATTAAGCATTAACACGTTTCATGTAATTGCATGTAATGTAAACCAGTTACCATGTGTGTTTCTACATGGCACCATGATATTAAACTTCATCTGGATGTTTCTGTAATATACATCATGTTGTGCCCCCCGATTGTTCACTCCAGCTCGCAACAGCTGTTGCTTGTAAAGCAGTGGAATATAAAGGTTACCAAAGCATTTTGTCACCCCACCTTTCCTAACCTCCTACGAGCCCCAGGGATCCAGACGCTTATTCTTTTCCTTTCCGATGGGGTAAACCCAACTTCTCTTTTGTGGCGCTGTCCAGAAAGCTAATCAATGATACAGAAGAGCCTCACATGTAACATCAGAGCAAGGCGTTGTTTGAAGGGTGAGGCTCAGGGATTATAGCGGGATGAATTGGGACATCCTGCCATAATCCCTCCCTCTGCGCCTCCCAGCAGGTGCTCGCCCCTTGGTTTTTTCCTTTTTTGTTGTTTCACTTGGCTGCCCATTCACTGTTTCACTCCACTTCTGTCTGGTTCTCTCCATATATTGGCCAGCTGGGCTGATCCACAGGAGGTCTGATTTACTCTTGACCTCTTTGTTGTACCTGTATCTTAAGCACAGCCTTACACACAGGTGGAGGAGGAAAAACTAGAGACAGATGCAATGAAACTGGAGGCAGATACTAGTTGAAGCTAGTTAGCTGGGTAAGGTGTGCTTGATAAGGGTTGGTGGTTAACTCTGCAGGACAGTGGGACTCCAGGAGCTTGAAGATTGAAGACCTCTGCTGTAGACCAACTTGGAGGCATAGACCTTCAAAATTGTAGATGGAATTTCAAGGTAGTTACTTGAAATTGTAGGCTGATTTGGAGGTAGATCCCTTGGCAGCTGTAGACTAATTTGCAATTTGCAGGATAGATACTCTAAACCTATCGCCGTTCCATAAATTATTTCTGGGTTGAAGTGGCAAATATCCTAAGTTGTCTGGAATGCAGCATTACTAGGCATGCTAGAAACTTTCAGGTAGGTGTGATGAGGTAAGTTGGAGGTAAACTCTGCAGGACACTGGCCCTCCAGGACTGAGTTTTGAGACCCCTGCCATAGACCCTAGGTCTTAAACCCTGCGCTTGGAGACCTAATGTCCTACAAAGTTTATTTCCAGCCTACTTCAACACACCTACCTGTGATTATTCAAGCTAGTTAGCTGGTTAAGGTGTGTTTGATTAGGGTTGGTGCTAAACTCTGCAGGACAGTGGATCTCCAAGTGCAAAGACCTTTCCTGTAGACCAAAGGTCTTGAACTCAGTTCCTGGAGGGCCGCAGTTCTGCAGAGTTTAGCTCCAACCAGCTCCAGCTCACTCCTGCTTGGAAGTTTCTACTAAATCTGAAGACCTTGATTAGCCGGATCAGGTGTGTTTGATTAGGGTTGTAGCTAAACTGTGCAGAGATGTGGCCCTCCAGTAATTGAGTTTGAGACCAATGCTGTAGACCAACTTGGAAGCATAGATCTTCAAAACTGTAGATTGAATTTTGAGGTAGTTGCTTGAAATTGTAGATCCTCTGGCAGCTGTAGACCAAATTGGAGACAGACCTTGATATCTGTAGACCAGTTGGTTGGAGGTAGTAATTTGAAATCTGTAGCATGATCTGGGGCTTTAGACCAATTTGGAGGTAGATGCCTTGAAAACTGTAAGCCAATTTGCAGGATAGATACTCTAAACCAGGGGTCTCCAAACTGTCCTCCAAACTTAATAGGCATACTAGAAAACTTCCAGGTAGGTGTGTTGAGGCAAGTTGGAGCTAAACTCTGCAGGACACTGGCTCTCCAAGACAGAGTTTGCAGACCCCTGTCCTAAACTGAAGACTGATTTGTAAGCAAATACATTAAATCTGAAGATAAATTTTGGAATATTTTGAAAACAGAGGCAGAATTTAGAGGGAGAGATGTGTTGAAGCTAGAGGTGGATTTGGAGGACGCCGCTTTGTCACCGGAGGCGGATATATTGAAATTCCTGGATGCCTTCTAGTCATTTCTGTTTATAAAATAAGAGAGATTAACATAAATCCACCCATTACCCTTTAAACTTGACCTCAGTCACAGCTTTGCATCATGGGTTTTCACCATGAGCTAAATGGTAATAGGATCAGAGCCCTAGTTCCTGGAGTGACCTTACCCCGTTGTGGTTTTTATCAGCTGTAAATTATGCATGAGCCTCTTGTTAAAAGACTAGCATTGTAAGAGAACCCATATCTGTCCCATTAAGGAGTGCACAGGCGGGGTAGCTCCATGGGGCTATTGTGTTGCAATGTCTCTCCCCCACTGAGGAAGGGTAAGACCAGCGGAACCGGAATGCCCAGATCAGTCATTCTCATGGCCCTCTTTACCCATCCTGTCTGGAGGATGTGGTTAGATCCCATCTCCACCCTCCATCACTCATGTTGCAATTTACAGACTGCCTCTCTCTGAGAAACACAGAAGGTTCAATATATCGTTCCCTGGTTGACAGGGGAGTCTTGTAGTTGAAACAAAGTTCATTTGGAGCTTGGCTTTATTTGTAGTGCATCATGAATTTTTACAGACACGTTATAATTGGGGACAGCCACAACCCCTGGGAAAATATGTAGAGCTTCAAAACACTCTCTAACAAGTTCATGCGCTGTCTACTGCCTACTTATGCAACTATTTTGTAAGGAAAAATCCCAAACATCATGAACCTATGCAGGTTGCTGAATTTGATCACTCTTGTCAGCAGTTTTCAGTGTATATAAAGAAATGCATATATCTATGTTTTCATTGACCACTGTGCAATGCGTTCTGGGATTGTCTTTTATCCAAAAGATGCATGCGATTCTATCCAAGAATTTGACCAAAATTATGTATCTTTGAAAGCAGAATAACATTGCTTTCTACCTTTTGGAACAGCGTTTGCAATTACAGTGCCCGCAATGCTTTTACAAGCTGTCCAGGGAACTAACTAGGTTTTGGAACAGAACTATCATTTAAGTAAACTATTATGTTTGAGTTTTAAGATTATCAGAGTCATCGGATGTTATCATAACCATTCTCTTTTCAAAAGACTCACACATTTGCATGAAGCCAAACAATATCCCAGGAAACTTTCCAAGGCTTTTCCCCATTCCTCTGTTGTGTGTCTCCCTCATCTGTTTGACTTTATATCATGTGAGGTTTGTATTTACACTGTATAGATGTGGTAATAGACATGCATGAAGTTGTAAACTTCTCTCTGTATAGTGTAAAGCGATTACGCTACGTCATGTCGGCTATCCCAGCATGCATCCCTATCTCTGTCACTGGATACTTGCATGCCAAACAGTTGGCCATTATACCCTGTAATGAGGAACAGATAGGATAAATTGTCCAATAAAAGCAGGCCGTCTCTGAGATTCAGAGCAGTCTAGACTGACTCGATGAACCGTGACATCCTTAGTTGTTTTACTGGATGCTTTTTTTGCACAGCTGCATCAGAACTACTCTGGTAGTTATATTTCTAAAGCAGCAGTTCTCAGCTCCTAAAATATTTAGGTTTCTTATAAAAACCATTGGAAGAAAAAGAGATTGTTTTCTTTATTTCTCCTGCAAAGTATGAGTTCTCCCCTGGACCAATCTAAATAAGGTTACACCTCTGCCTGAAACACTTTAGCAATCAATAAGTAATGGGGCAGTTGGCCGGTTTGTAAGTGCTTTGTTGAATATCTAGCAGCAACGTTTTATAGTTTAGGTTTTTTAGACTTGTGTTTCTTGGCTGAAATCTCACTCAGCTGTCATCTAGTCCCTCCGGCTATCTCCAGTGTTATGATGAACTTTTTGCCTGCGTAATCTCCATTAATTAATGTCATTGTTTGGGTGTGGAGCTGCAGACCCCATTTGAACAGATGATGCTGGTTTAGAGAGCGATTATGCATCTATTTGAAACACAACACATGTTGTGTTTAAATCTTGTGTCCACTTCAATTTTTTCCCCCATGTAAATAAACTACAGTCCATTGTAATTTCTTGTTTATATCCAGGTCTGTGAGGCTTTCGATCTCTTTTTTTTTTTGTTTTTTTTTTCCTCTCTGTGTTCTTCCAGACTTCAGCTCATTTAATTGCCAGATCCTCATCGTTCACCATTACAATTTGTTTTTGTTTTAGTCATTGCTTTATTTCCTTTGGGCCTTTGGCACTGCAAAAGTACACAAAGACTTCATATTCTTCATAAATGCTTCAATTAAGATGATTTCAAGTTAGTCAGAATGTCTATTTTCACTTCATGCCAAATTGATGTGAACAGAAGTCGCAGAGTTTCTTCTTTTTTGTGGCATAGCGACAGTGCCTGTGCCATCAGTCAAAGACAAAAAGAGAGAAGCAATCTGTCTGCCGAACACAGCGCTGGTGAGAATTGATTAGCGATGCCGTCGCAGATTCGTCAAAGCTGCCGGGGCTTGGCAAGCCGTCTCAGGCACGGTCCTCTGATTGAATGAGATTAATTTGTACAGGAGTGAATGATGTTTGTCTTTTACCCATCCCCCTTATTTTTGTTAATTCTGTGTGGGGAAAACATATTTGGCAGCAAACATCAGGCGTGGACTGAGGGGAGTGCGTGTGGGTAAAATGATGAAATGCAGCTGAAATGGAAAGTGTGTACACGCGTGCCTCCACTGGCAGCACGTGGAGGGTGGAGGAGGAATTGAGACGTGCGACTTTCCACTGTTTTTAGTGTTCCATGCTGTTTCACGGGGAGAGCTGAACTGAAATGTAGAGTCAGTGAGTTAGACGTCTCCAAAAGGAGAAGCTGTGATGAGTGACTGTGAGAGGCCATGAAAGTTGGCAGCTTGATTTATCCTTAGTACTATTTATCAGTCATCAGCTGCTGCTGAAGCCTTCACAGTGCATAATGGAGAACTTAATTACATTTCAAAGCCTTGACGTGAAACAGACGACATCTTGCATGTGTCCGTTAGTGTCATTGTGTCAAGTCACTCGAACACAGAGAGCATCTGCACTGATTTTTTACATGTGTGGCAAAAATAGCAACATTTCCACATGAAATGAATCAGAGATGGTTACCACAGTGTTCTTGATGGAATCCAAAAGCTTTATGACCCTGCATTGACAGCAACGCAACTGACATGTTCAAGGCCCAAAAAGGTAGTAAGGACATTGTTAAACTAGTCAGTGTGACATCAGTGATTCAACCTTAATTTTATAAAGCTACGAGAATACTTTTGTGTGCAAAGAAAACAAAAATAACCTTTTTTCAACAATGTCTTCTTACAGGTTTGGAATGAGATAAGGCTGAGTAATTGCACTTTTCCGTATATTTTACCCATTTTCACCATGTTTCTTCAGTTCTGCAAGCTTAAAAATGATTGAACACCTCTGAATTTGTAGCCTATATTCTTTCAACCCTCAACTCTGTTATCAGCATTTGGATAACTATCAGAAGTAGCAGCTCTTGTGTGCTAATCGGACCAAAAACGTGTCTGAATGTGTTCCAGATCGACTGAATTAGTCATGGCAACAGCAAGGCCCCGAGTGGAGTTTTACCACCACGAAAGCAAATGCGTTAAGATGAATTTATTGCTCTGGGCAGCGCTATCAGAGTCCCAGTGCCAAGTGGGGATTTTCAGGAGAAAAGTTTTTCTAATGTGTCCATAAACTCTCTGTTATGATATAACGCAAGTGTATTTAAAATCTATTGTTTCCATTTTCTCTCTCTCTCTCTTAGGCCCAGACTGCATGCACAGAGGAAGTTTGCTCAGTCTCAACCCAACTCTCCCAGCACCACGCCGGTGAAGATGGCCGACCCCTCTCTGCCCACGCCGCTCACACACATCACATTCCTCTCCAGACGCAAGCCCAAGACAGAAGACTTCCTCACATTCATATGCCTTCGAGGTATTGCTTCATTTTTCAGTGTCTCTCCTTCCTCACTTTACCATCCAGATTTACTGTAGTTTTGTGGGAGAGATGAGGGCGGAATCGGGAAATGTCCTCGAGTCGGGATTCGAACTCGGGACGCCCGTAGCGCAGCAGCGCTATAAGTCGATGCACTGCCCACATGGCTATCAACGTCGATGAAAAAGTTTCAGGTTAACTTTAGTCATCTCTTCTAACAGATTTAGATTTAACACGGCACACTGCAGTCCTTGCAGACAATTAAATGTGCTGTAAATGTGCGATTGCTGCTACATTTAGCAGTAAATTGTAACTACCGTCATTATAGGGTACTCAGCAACATGGACTGGATCTACTCAGAGGAGCAGCTAGTCACTGAATTTGTCAAGTTTGCTGCAGGACTAATTGGAAAATATTCAGGAGATATTTTTTGAGGCAGTTTAGACCCTATGCTTTGAAGCAGATCAGATAAACTAAACAAGACTCTAATGTGTTTTGTGTTGGCTTTGCAGTGTTTTACAAAGAGAGCTGAGCCGTTATGTGCTATAACCAATTAACTTTTTGCAGCTAATTATTCTAGTTTCGCCAATGTTAGATTTATTTGCCCCTGAACATCACATGCAATAGTCATAATTCAGGCTTGGGAAAGTAATTAAATCAGACAACTCAGCATTGATGAAAAATGTAAAAAAAAAAAAAAAAAAAAAGCTTTTTGTTTTTTTTTTAATTACTGTTTGCAAACCAGTGTGTTCATAATCAAGATATACATTAAAATAATATGGTAAGACACACCAATTTGCAATATCAAGCAGCAAAATTAGCTGTTTTATACAGCTAAGCATAGCTGGACGTGGATGAGACCGGAAGCTAGACCCATCAAATTTACAAATGGCTACTCCCGCTCTTAAGCAAAAATAATGTGAATAGCTTCCGTCTGACACCTCTGTCCAGCTGACCTGGTGGCCAGGTAAACGATCTGAACCGTAGCTCCGGTGTCTGGTATCATGGCAGAGTTGGAGGTGGCCTTCATGCCATCTGAACTCCAGTGCACTTGCTGCACAAACATTGACTTTTCAGAGCTAGGAGGTATCACACCAGCCGTTTCATGTTAAATAATGGAGGTGTTATCAGCTTGAAGTGTCACGGACACATTTTTACAAACACACCCACCTCTTGTGAACAACACTATGCCTTTCACAGGGGATTATGGGTACCTCCTACTTTCAAGGTCAGCACACAGTGTTTCTATAGAGTGCAGCTCAAATATTTAACCACAGAACAGGTAAAACTAAAGTCTTCAGGGTAACATGGAGCCTCGTTGCCAATTCATGCTGAATCTACAGAAAGTTATTTCAATTAAAGTGATTGATGAATTGACTTTTTCTTCTGTAGAATAGTATGGCTTCTGCTTCTGACCTTTAAATCAAACCATACTTATGATTTTATTACATCAGTTACTGCTTTATGTAATCAGAAACACAGTCTAAATGTTATGTATTTTACTTTTATTTTATTAGAAGTAGGCCAACAGCACCCCCTACGGAATTAAAACTCTTTACCGAACGGTTATTAGGATCCGAGGGAGGCTGCCGCTGCCAGTGTTGCCAAGACCTCAATAATGTGATATTTAACCCCTGGAATGCAAATTTTACCAGGGGACCCCCTCCAAAACATGACTGGGCTAGTTTTGAGTAGCAAAAGGGCGAGTTTTGTTGTGAAAACCTGGCACCCCTTGCTGCTGCTCACCACTGCTATTACTGTTTACTCTTTCACACACTGAATGCATCATTTATGTACGTGCATTCTTAGATTAATCGCAGCAATCCAAAATAGTGAATCTAATCATTATTCAGGCAAAACTTTCCTTTAAGAATGAGCCACACTGCTGACGTGATCTAATCGCTAGCACATCCTGAGCACATGCGAGTTATTCCTGTTATTGGGAAGACGTATCGGCATAATTTTTCATATCAAGCCGATGCCGATACTTACTTTTAAAATAGTGCTGTCAAACGATTAATCGTGATTAATCGCATCCAAAATATAAGGTTTTGTTTACATAATTTGTGTGTGTACTGTGTATATTTATATGCATGCATGTATATATTTAAGAAAAATTTTATTTTTTTATATTAAAAATATTTATATATAATATCAATTATATGAATATAAATATATACATGTAAATACATATATTTTCATAATATTTACTGTATGTGTGTGTATTTATATTTACTTAATAAGTATACACAGTATACACACACATATTATGTAAACAGAAGCTTTTATTTTGGATGCGATTAATTGCGATTAATCATTTGACAGCACTAATTTAAAGCCATTATCGGTCATTTCAATCCATTCTGTGGATTTTCCTATGAAATCGGTGCAGAAAATGGAAAAAGGTCAATAGATTTCGATTGTCTGCTTTTAACTGTCTGTAGACTTTGTGAGGCCCTTTTTATTGTACATTAATATTTATTTGACTCTTTAAGTTCATTTACTAGGATCAGAAGTGTAGTCTGCAGATTTTCAACTTAACGATCAGAAAAGTAAAGTTTCTCTCCCGTTTCATGCAAGTCCCGAGATGTGTAAAAGGTAGGAAAAGTGGAAGCGGAATGTTCCGTTTGTACCTTTAAAAAAAACCTGAAAACGAAAGCTTGCTGGATCTTGAATTTATGCTCTGGCCGGAGCTTTTACAACATAATACTTAAACCTTGCGGGAGACGGTTTAGACTGCCTCATTTCAGTATAAACTTTCCTTCCTCCACAGGATTTCAGAATAGCAGCCCAGAAATATCCTGTAACGTACTTTCCAAAAAACAAGACGTCCATTAGGCAAAATTTATGGCCGTTGCTTTCTATAAAAGTAGTCTTTTAATCACTTTATCAGGTGATCGTGTGAGTGACGGTACCGTATGAAACATTAGCTAGTTGTATCAGATGCGTTGTGCCCCGTGTACGCAATCGGGTCAGCTTAGGTCTTCTCGGACTTGGCCGAAACTTGACTTGGCCTGGTGTGTGAGGTCAGGAAGAGGCCAGAGCCACACGTTGAGGGTGTTACATATCAGCCTCAACTCTCAGTGACTCTCCTAGTTTTTTTTTTTTTTTTTTTTCTCCACAGCCGCAATTAGACGATGGACTGCACCTCACTAACTGTACACCGGCCTCCTAGCGGTATTATTTATAGATGATACTCCCCTACTGAGGCCGGTGTGTATATTAGTGTGTGTGTGTGGAGCATAATGTTGCCCAAATGGCATTACAATACACTGGTGTTATGAGAAGTAGAGAGCTGTCATCACGCCATGTGTCGGTTTATCCTTCAAAGAATCCCTGACATTCAATACCTTCCAGAGGGCTCTTTACTTTGGCATGTCTGTTCCAGTCATCAGGAGAGGCGGTCGTAAGCAGACAGTGTTGATCTTTTGGAGGGGTGGAGGTAGAGAGGATGGGTAAATATAGATCAATGGATTCTGGGTAAATATAGCGGGGTCAAATGGGCAGTCCTACAATAGCTGAGTTATGGCTGACTGCCAGCAAAACGCAGCTCTTATCTGACACAGAGAAAGTACTTAACCGGACCGCCGTGTGCGACTGCTGAGTAGAGCGCAGGCTGTGATTAATGCGACGTTGTGAGATCTCTGACGGTTTTCTCAAAAGAAAAGTTTTTCTGTCCAAAACAGACGTAATCTCTGGGGGTTCTGCCCTTTGAGATATCAACAGCATAATTAGGAGTTGTTTTTAAAATTGACTTTTATTTTTAACATCGGGATTGTGTCTTCTGATGCAATGTAAAGTAATGCGCTGCAGGCACAATGCTGGAATTACACTGTGATGTAAGCTGTTTCTGTTTTCATGCTGCGTGCCACTTTAAATCCTGACGAGCGTTTAAATGCATGGACAAAGCGTTTTCATGCATGCGTGTGTGTGTGTATATGTGTATTGAAGCAGTCTGAGTGAAATCAGCTACACAAACATAAAGCTTTAAAACAATCTAGACATCTGTGCAGATGAAATCCATGCTTGTGTTTATCCTCCATGGCCTGTAAGTCCCCACCATCTTTAAAGGGATAGTTCACCCAAAAATGAAAATTAGCCCATGTTTTACTCGCCCTCAAGGCATCCTAGGTGTATATGACTTCCTTCTTTCAGATGAATCCAATCAGAGTTATATGAAAAATGATCCTTCCAAGCTTTAGAATGGCATTTAGAATGTGTTTCTCTTCATCTTCGTCCAAAGCAAGTCCAATGAAGTGCATCCACCGATAATAAAAAGTGCTTCGCATGGCTCTGGGGGGTGAATAAAGGCCTCCTGTAGTGAAACAATGCATTTTTGTAAGAAAAATATCCATATTTAAAATGTAAGAATCGCTTTAATCTAGCTTGCGTCAACTGGTTGTACACAGAAGCAGTTCCGGGCTTTATAATAGCTGTGAATGGGTGTTGAGATTTTAAATTCCAATAAAGTGCATCAATCCATCATAAAAAGTGCTCCACATGGCTTCAGGGGGTTAATAAAGGCCTTCTGAAGTGAAACGATGCATTTGTGTCAAAAAATAAATAAATAAAATAAAAATTATATTTAAAACTTTATAAACTGTAATCTCTTGCTTCCACTAATTGTCGTACATGTGTTCATGATGGAGTGGTGTTCCAGCGGATGACATAGGATGTAGGCGTAGCGTAAGCTCTGGTGAGAATATGCTAGCCTTGCGAGCACCAAGTTTTGTTAACAGCAAAGAAAAACTTTCCTCTTGGCTTAAATCAAAATCCTCCAACATTTTTCTTTACAAATCCTCATTTCATACTTCTAATTCGATCAGTAATTTTGCTCTCTTCTCTGCCTACGTCCTATGTCACCTGCTGAAATGCCACTCTCTCGTGAACTCACATACAACAGTAAGCGGAAACTAGAGAATTCCGGTTTATATTAAGTTTTAAATATGGATATTTTACCTACACAAAGACATCGATTTGCTTCAGAAGGCCTTCATTAACCCCCCAAGCCATTAAGCCATGTGGAGTACTTTTTATGATGGATGGATGCATTTTATTGGACTTTAAGTCTCAACACCCATTCACTGCCATTATAAAGCTTGGAAGAGCTAGGACATGTTTTAATAAACCCTTCGACTGTATACGTCTGAAAAAAGAAAGTCATATACACCTAGGATGCCTTAGGGGTGATTAAATCATGGGGTATTTTTTAATTTTTGGGTAAACTATCCCTTTAATGATGGAAAAAGACATTATTTCTTGTAATTCCCCTCCATGGGGGGAATTACAAAATTACATTTTTTTCACCCATACTGTACATTTCAATGAATTGTTCCAGTGATTTGCTTACTGTTCAAGGAAATCACTGTGTAACTTTTGTACATGAGATAAAATGTTTTAGTGTGCAGGTAAATATTCCTATTAAATCTAAATGGATATATTTACTGGCACACGTTATATTATATTATATCTATTTTATTCCATCAAATCTTTATTGAATCATTTTTATTGAATGTGGTGCTAAAACATTTTTTAAGTTATTTATTTTATTTTTTTTTTTACAAGTTTTCTTGCAAAATGTTTACTTTTATTTTGTTCATAAAAAAATATATAAAATTATTATTAAAAAGTATTATAAAACTGTTTCCTTAAACATGCTGGAACCCTGACACACACACTACTCATAATGTGAGCTCGAGTAGGTAAAGGAGATATGGGTAAATGAATAACGTACTCTATTGCCCGTGTTACATAACAGCCAGCTGTAACTGTATTTTTATGTGCCTTTGAATGTCCTCATGAGCATTTAGTTCAATTCTAGCGTCTCTTGGATATCGTTGACTGTCCTAAAGTCCTTATTTACGTCTCTCAGACCACGGCAACCGCATTCAAACCATAGCCACGTGTGTCAGCGTGAAGCTGTTGCGCTGGCGCTGTGTGCTATGAAAGAACAAAGATAGCTGATTTCAATTCAATTAAGTGCGCTGACGTGTGCGGCTTGGCGGTGGGGCAGCAGGCTGATTAAATTCTCCCGGCGACTCCTCAAGCATAGGGGCAAACTGGGTTAATGGATTTGCAGACATTCAGGAATGTAAATTAGAGGAGATATAATCCATAATCCCCTCACATTCTTGCTGCCGCCGCTGCCCAGAGACAATGTTTTTAATGTCCCCTCTTATTCTCCTCTCTCGCCGCTCTCTAGTGCACTCCATACTGCCATGTGCTGTCACATAGACAGGATATACAGTAGTGCCAGCCAAGGGGGCTGTTAGCTGTCTAACATCCATGCACTCAAATGGCATGTACCTTGACCTGCTGGAAAATCTGTTAACCTGACAGGAGCCCTGACAACATTGGGTCAAGATATCAACCTGGGCGACCTGTACATCTATAAAAGGGATAAAAATCACCTAATAAAGGAAAATTTCCTCTTTATTTGCTCACCCTCATGCTGTTTCAAACCTGTATGACTTTTTTCTTATGTGGAGTGTTTAAGTCCTTCACTGAAATTGACACTTTAAACAAATAAGTACACTTTAGCATACTTTTAAAGTATTAATATACATAAATAATACACCAATAATTTGCACAGTATGATGATATTTCCTCTAGAAGCACATGGATGAAACACTAGAAGTCATGTTCTTTCTCATTCCCCTAATATTGGTTAAACTAGCAAACCTGTGTCAAGAGTGGATTAACTGACTGTCAACAGTGTTACACAAGTATTACTGCTGCAAATGTAACTAAAACGTATGTTTTGTTTATGAAAATATATTTCTGAACATACCATATGCTCAATAGTTCTAGGCTTCCGTGTTGAGTATAGGCTCAAAACACTGAAAAATGTCAACTAAGTTAATTGTCAACTGTGTTACCTAGTAAAGGTAACATGTTGAACAGTGGCAAACACGGTTGGTATTTCAAAAGTACGGTAAAGTACGGGAAAGTTTTTCTAAGCTCTTACCTCTCTTACAAAGCTCTTAGTTTTGGAACGACGTGATGCTTAGTAAATGACAGTTTTTATTTTTAAGTGATCTCTTTAGGGGTACTTCCTCACTCCCTCTAACCATGCGTCTGATCAAAACAGTCCGCACGGCAACCAGCCATCCAATCAGAGCGAGGGCTGTTACTCAGCCAGATTTTGATTGGCTCTCCTTTAGCTTCAATTTGAACCTCCTTTGCTTTATAAAACGGGACAAAAGAAGAGCTTCCGAAGTAGAACACTTCAGTTGTAATTATGTCTGTGCTTGAATTAAAAATGACAATTGTAATGGATGCCTTCATCTTTAATTATGATCTGTGTCAGCCTGTGAATGTGAGAGCACACATAATTGGGGATCGGAGAAGGTCTGTTTTTTATTTTCTTTCTCTCTGGGAGATGACAGATTTAGATTCGGCTCCAGAGAAAAAAGAAGCCGAGGGGAGAAGGCATGATTGCGATCAAATCTGGTTTGTGCACCCCTGACGCCAGTGACTGGGAGCTAAAGTTGGGCTACTCCCTACCTAGTATTCCCTGGGGCACTCAGTAAACCTCATGGTGGGGAGAGCCTGAACCAGGGACTTGTTCAGGGGGAGTATGAAACAGATTAGAGCGTCACTAACGCCCTGTTTTAGAGAGTATGTTAAGATAAAAATGGGGTTCACCCCAGTGGTTGCCCACCCCCATTTATGACCCTGGATGACCCTCAGATCTGTGAGCTATTGGCTTTTTGACCTTTTACTCCCACAGTATGGGAGAGCGAGATAATGATAATGGCAGCCATTTTCTTAATAACTTAAGGTGCCTGGTTTGTTTGTTTGGACTTTTGTGACTGAATTGTGTGATGTCTGAAAGTTGATCCTGACATATTTGTTTTTCTTGTGCCATATGGAGTAACCATCAAGGTGGCTTTTTTTCAAATCAGGCTGTAGTCCTGTTTTAAATGTTAGCATAACGTAACTTCAGGATGTTGGCATATTAAAGTTACGTGATATACTTTTATTTGGTTTGAATTTGTTTTGCTTTTGCTTGATTTAGTTTTGGTGTGTTTGGTTCTGGCTGATTTGTTTTGCTTTTGTTGCTTTGCTTTGCTTTGTTTTGCTTTTGTTTGGTTTTATATGTTTGGTTTCAGGGTTGGTGTGGTTTTGTTTTTTGTTTGATTTGTTTTAGTTGGTTAGGTTTTATCTGGTTTTGTTTGGTTTGGTTTAGCTGTTTGTTTGTTGGTTTTGTTTTTTGGTTTTGCTTTTTGTTTTGTTTGTTTGTTTGTTTGTTTGTTTGTTTGTTTGTTTGTTTGTTTTGTTTTGTTTTGTTTTGTTTTGTCTGGTTGTTTAATTTGGTTTTGTTTGGTTTAATTTAGTTTGGCTATAGTTTTGGGTTGGTCATTGGTCAAACATTTTATGCCATCCCTTGTTTTTACATTTGCTTATCCACCATGTGTATTGCACCAAACCTTTCAGCTTTTTAAGCTTGTCTACATTTTGTTTTTTGTTTGTTTTTATTAAGCTTTGTTTTTGTTTGGTTTGGTTTTAGGTTTGGTTTGTTTTGCTTTTGTTTGGTTGCTTTTTGTTTTATTTGCTTTTGTTTTATTTGTTTTGGTCGGTTTGTTTTGCTTTTGTTTGGTTTATTTGGTTTGGTTTGGTTTTGATTTGTTTGATTTTGTTGGTTTGGTTAGATTTCGCAGTTTTTTGGTTGGTTTTATTTGGTTTGTTTGTTTGTTTGATTGATTGATTGATTGATTTGGTTCTTTTTTTTTGGTTAAAGTTGTTTAATAAGCCACATCTTTTTCAGGATTTATTTCTGTAAATCACGAAGGACATCATTCATATTATATGACTGATAATCTTAGGAGTGGATGTGAATGCAAATGTGAGGTGGTCATTTTTTTTTTTTTTTGAAGTATTGATATATTTTACCTCAGATATTTATCATATTTATTATGTCTTGATTTCAATAATGTACTGTATTAGTAAATGTTCAAATTAATATTCGCTACAAATAATAAATGTAACTAATGTAGTTAACTAATGTTAACAAACGAAACCTTATTATAAATGGTTATAGTGAACAGTAGCAAGAATAAAACAGGAAAGTGTTTCATCACTCTTGTGTGAACACCAGTACGCAGAATTCTGGCCTTCTCTCTTCTCTCAGCCCTTTTACAGCCATCCATTTAATAGCACCTCGTTAAGATTTGTACTTCATTCAGTCATTTTATGTGTTCCCTAAACAGTCAACCTGTCTCCATTGCCATTATAAATGTTGTCACACAGACCATAAGTATTAATGTGGCATGTCAAATGCTGCATGTATGCAATGACATCACCACCGCAGCCACGCCGGCCGCAGCTTCACGTTAATAGAGAGCTAATGAGAGCACATTCGCAGGGCCGTGGTCGACGCACTCATGTTTCATTCATGAGGCTGGCGGAGAACAGCACTAGATAATGATAATTGTTGCCCGGTGTGGTGCGAACGAATTGCAGACGTGCAGTGGTGCAGGTTTAAGCGCAGATAGGGCTGGAGGGGGCAGCTAATGGGCAACAGGCATTTGACATACATCACCTGCGCTGTTTGGAAGAGAAATATTGATGTTGCCAATGCAGATTCAGCTATTACTGGAGCTGCTATGTCTAAGACTTGGTAATGTGATGTGTGTCCGAGGAAGACACTCACAGATAGAGGGGAAGGTCGGAAATGTGGCACAATAAAATAACAAAACACATTGGTACCATGGTTAATACATACATAATTATTACATAATTAATTATACAAAATAAATAAATTGAATTACAATTGTGTTGAGAGAGAGAGAGATTAAGAGAGACAAAGAAACATCTGAAAAATCAAGAGATCTGCATTTTTAGCTTAATTTTGTTTTTATTTAGCTTTGTTTTTGTTTGGTTTTAGTTGGTTTGTTTTGCTTTTGTTTGTTTTTTGGTTTTATTTGGTTTGGTTTTGTCTGGTTTTAATTGGTTTGGGTTTGGTTTGTTTTTTGCTGTTTGTTGGTTTTGTTTTATTTAATTTGTTTTGCTTGGTTTGGTTTAGCTTTTGTTTGACATGATTTGTTTGGTTGTTTTGCTTTTGTTTGGTTTAATTGGTTTGGTTTGTTTTGCTTTTGTTTGGTTTTGCTGTTTGTTAGTTTTGCTTTGGGTTTGGTTTTTGTTTGTTTTGTTTGTTTTTTTTGTTTTTTGTTTTTTTTTTGGTTTTGGTGGTTTGTTTGCTTTTGCTGTTTGTTGGATTTGTTTTGTTTGTTTTGGTTTTGTTTGTGGTTTGTTTTGCTTTTGTTTGGTTTTGCTGTGTGCTGGTTGGTTTGGGTTTTTTATTTGTTTGGTTTTATTTGGTTGTTTTTTGGTTTTATTTGGTTTGGTTTTCTTTTGCTTATGTTTGATTTGGTTTTGGTTGGTTTGTTTGCTTATATTTGGTTTTATTTGGTTTCAGGTTTGGATTGGTTTTGCCGTTTGTTGGTTTTGTTTCGTTTTGTTTTGTTTGTTTGGTCTTGTTTTATTTGGTTTGGTTTTGTTTCTTTAATTTGGTTTTGGTTTGTCATTGGTCAAACGTTTTATGCCATTCCGTGTTTTTATATTTGCTTATTCACCATGTGTATTGCACCAAATTTTCAGCTTTCAAGCTTGTTTGCATTTTTTTTTATTATTATTATTTTTTTTTTGTTTTTTTGTTTTTTATTTAGCTTTGTTTTTGCTTTAGCTTGTTTGGTTGGTGGTGTTTGGTTTTATTTTGCTTGGTTTCAAGTGTGATTTTTGTTTTACTGTTTGTTTGCTGGTTTTGTTTTATTTGTTTATTCATTTATTTTATTTTATTTTTACTTGGTTGTCTTGTTTGGTTTTATTTGGTTTAGCTTTGGTGTTTGTTTGATTTGTTTTTGTTTGGTTTAATTTGGTTTGGATTTATGTTTTGTTCGGCCATTGTCATTGGTCAAATGTTTTATATCATTCCTTGTTTTATAAATGTCCTTATCCACCACATGGATTGCACCAAACTTTTCAGCTTTTAAGCTTTGCCTGGTCCAGGAGCAGTGGGTTTTATTGTGGTCCTCCTCACACAGGGCTGTATCAGCTGGTGTGTTTTAAAGCATAGTTTCTATTAAAGAGAAACACCAGTCAGACACAGTCACTCATGGCTCCAAATCTCCACTCAGCACACACAGAAACAGAGGAGTGTAATGTACTCATGCGTCCTACGGCTGCTACAGTCTCTAATCTCATCCAGAGCAGCAGCTGATTTTGAGAGGATTACAGTCGCAATAGAAACTGAGATTACAGAGTTGTGCCGGTTTATCCCATTCTCTTTGGCCACTTCTGAGTAAATGCGCTGGGCCTGTGGCTTCCTTTAACACTTTCTGTCTCTCTCTCGCCTCTCAGGCTCACCGGCATTACCCAGTAACATGGCCTACTTCGGCTGCTCTCAGGATGAGGAGGATCTGGAAGATGAAGAAGAAACTGAGGAAGAGAAACCACCAAGTGTGGCGTCTACGTCATGCCAGTCTACACCCAAGAAGGGAAAACCGCCTGGCAAGATCAACGGATTTGGTAAGTACAGAAAGTGAAAAAGAAAGAATGCATCAAAATAGAAAGAGTTTGTCTGTAACTCACTGTGCAATTGTTTTTTTTTTTTTATGACATAGTTGTTTCTTGAGCAACAAATCAGCATTTTAAAAACATATTCTTCAGAATGATTTCTGGATACTAGAGTAATGATGCTGAAAATTAATTTTTTGATCACAGGAATATTGTGTTTTAAAACCAAAACAAAGCAAAACAAAAACACAATATTTTTGATCAAGCAAATGCAGCCTTTGTGAGCATGCAAGACTTTTTTCAAAAACATTTTACAAATGTTACCGACCCCAAACTATGGAACGTAGTGTAAATGTCTTATGCAAAGAAATTTACACTGTTCATGTGAAAAGAAAGAGAGAGAACACTTGCCGCTTCCTGTGTGGGGATGGCAATGTTGTGTTGGAGGGGAACGTGACGCTTCCATCTTTCCACTCCAATTATCACTTTAGTAAGAAAGGCGGTAACAAGGTGTTTATGCATTCAGCTCACAGCTGTGCCGAGTAACGGCGGGCAACACGTCGCTGTACGCTACACACTCTCACACTCACCCACGCAACAAATGAAGGAAAGACAGCCTTATAAGACAGTTTGAGCACTTTGTTGATACTCTCAATAGATGCTGTGTGAGTTTAAAGAGGGGCAGCAAGGTATTAAAGGAGCATATGTGTTAATGAAACACAATGTTATCAAACAAAAATAGTCTGTCAGCGAATAATTGAAAGCTAAGCGCCTGTTTACTTGAGTTTGTTAAAGTAATATTAGCAGCAATCAGAACATCATGCTGGCATCTATATATAAACACAAAGATACAGTGTTTATATGTATAGTAGGTCTATGGCTGTGTAGCCTACAGTTGTTTATTTTTCTTTGAAGCCTCGAGACGTATAGTCTGAATCCCAGATTGCATACTACACTCCTACATAGTATGAGAGATCAAGATCAGCATGCATTAAATCATCTTACATAGACAGTAGCATGTCATAGTTGCACCTGGACTGTCTACTTGTCTATTCTTGTTCTGAACAAATAAGCTTAGTTTTATTTCTCAAGTCACCTTAAATTGATCTTGATTGCTCCAGATTGGCCCAGATTCAAGAATTTGCTCCTTGTTCTTTACAGGCTTGAGGTTTTATGTATGTAGACTATCAACTACCTCGGCTGGTTGGATACGTGTAATGCGCGCAGTTCCAGGATCACATGGCCCGCATCTCTTTTGTGCTGTCTATCCTCGGCCTATCCCGTGCCTGTATGCAGCCCGTTGTCTGAGCTGGCCCGTGTCAGATGTGACACTTTAATATGGAGCACAGGCAACGATCCAGTCTTTCTCTCTCCGTGTGTCTCGGAGAGCGAGAGAAACCACAGTGCTCGGCTTTCATTCTCTGAACCTCAGTAACCCAGAGGCGTGTTTACATTTCTAAATTAAACACCTTTTATTGAGTTCAGCTGTCGGTAGCAGTTCCAAGCACAAGCCTTACAGCGCGAAAGCCCGTCCGTTTCCCCCCTCGCTGACACGCTCTGCTGCCTGTTGATATTTAAACACTGTAAAATTAAAGTGAGCAGTCATAAATACAGAGAGCAGTTTGAATATGTGTTAATTAGAGCCGTCCAGAGGGCCTGATAACAGACAGACTGCCCTGTCCAAAAACACTGAACATGTTTTCTAAAGCATTATTATCCACAGAGATAGTATGTGTACTAATGCATTAAAAATGAACACAAAACAAACTATCAGATGAGAGGGAGCAAGGTTTTTTGTTTGATTTGTTTTGGTTTTTGTTGTTTTGTTTTGAGTTGGGGGGGGGGGTTATGTTTGTTTTGTTTTGGTTTAGCTTGGTTTGTTTTTGCTTTTGATGTTTTTGTTTTGTTGTGTTTTAGTTAGATTTTTCGTGTTTTGTTTTGTGGCATTCTTGGTTTTGTTTTGTGTTTTTTGTTTTGTTTTGTTTTTTTGTTTGCTTTTAGTGTTTTGTGGTGTTTTTACTTGCATTTTGTTTTGGCTTCTGTTTTGTGTTTGGGGATGTTTTAACTTGAATTGTTTAGTGTTTTGTTTAGCCTTTTTGGTGTTGTTTTTTATTTTTTTTTTTTTTTCTTTTTTTTTCCCCCTCTCGTTTTTGGTGTTTTGTTTGTGGTGTTGGGGGGGTTGGTGTTTTTTTTTGTTGTGGTTTTTACTTTTTTGTTTTTGTTTTGCTTTGCTTTTGGTGTTTTGTTTTGTTTAGTTTTTGCTTATGGTGTTGTTTTGTTTTGGCTTTTGGTGTTTTTGTTTTTTACTGAAGTTTCTGTTTTTTGTTTTGTTTTGCTTTTGGTGTTTAGTTTTGTGTTGTGGTGTGGTGTTTTTACTCAAGTTTTTGTTTTGCGTTTTGGTTTGACAAATGTAGATCGTTTAGTCTACACTTGATTTCACTTGCTCAGGACTTTGTGTATATGTACAAAACTGCTGACCATTGTTTTTTGTCTGTGCACGGTTGTTTTTCTTGCGGCAGAATTTATTTTTCTAATA
Organism: Cirrhinus mrigala; assembly: GCA_036247105.1. Taxonomy (NCBI): domain Eukaryota; kingdom Metazoa; phylum Chordata; class Actinopteri; order Cypriniformes; family Cyprinidae; genus Cirrhinus; species Cirrhinus mrigala. Next base: position 2,604,727 of record CM070025.1, on the reverse strand, counting down.
CTTTATACTTTTGGCACTTTGTGTCACTCACATATGTCAAAGCTCTTTCTTTGTCTGTAATGGCTTTGTTTCTTCATTTTTGTACAATTTAATGTTAAGTGAAACAGTAGGGAAGCATTGCACTCATGATAAATGTGTACATCTGTAATATGCTACTTTGTTGTCACATGGCATCAAAGTGCCGAATGCTTAGTCTCATATTTTAGACATCCATCTGGTTCGTCCATCACACTAGAAATAGAATATCCATTTGAGTGCATTGCATCATGGGATGCTGTAATACATAAAATGTGCTCTGCAAATGTAGTAAGTCACCTAGGTATTCTAGAAAAATTGAATGCTGTGCACAGTATAAATACTATGTGGTGCAGCAGTAGTAAGCATATTATAAACACAGCAGCTCTCTCATATGTTATTTTGGTTATCATGATCATGATGTATTTCACTGTATACATTTAGACAAGTAGCTAGAAGCAACTTGACACAAAGGCTATGCCAGTTTGCATGCTTGTAAGTGCAAATACAGTGTGCTGGCAACAGTAAAGTACATGAGTAAGTATGAAGTAAGGCAGAACAGCAGTCTTGTCAAAATTGTTTTGACAATGTATTCGATAACAGTCATAAACCTCTTGCATAGTGCAGGGAATCGTGCACAGTATCATGCCAAAACATGCTATGCGCTAAAAATCTGCAAATAGTATTATAAAAAATATAATCTGAAGCATGGATATAGGATGCAAGAAGTGAGTACAAAATGTTGCTAACAAGAAAATGCAGTAATTTTGTGCATTTTAATAACGCTGTATTTTCTTTTTTTACCAGTGTTGAATGGCCTTAAGGTACACAAGGACAAAGAGCTCGCTCCTAGATCCAGAGGCAGAGAGTCGTCTGTGGGGAGAGATCGCAGCGAGGAGTGTGACGCGTCCGGTGAGATCTCCCACAAGCACACTGCGGCCACGGCCAAGAGCCACAACACCAATGGCCACAACTACAGACGAGCCGCAGAGGAACTCCGCAAGCGGGTACAACCCTTCATATCCATCTCTGTTTCAGTATATATTTCAGTATATGAAGGAAAGTAGGCCATAGAGTACAGTGACTGCTACATAAAGTCATTTTGCACACTTGTACTGGATTTGCTAGTTAGGAGGGAACATCCATCCCGATGTGGCTTACAGACAGTCAGGCCACCACCATCTCTGGTACTAACGAGCCTGTCGTCTTTGAGTGCCACGAAACTGATTAATTAAGTGAACAATGAAGCTCTGAGAGCAGGGAAAGATGGATCACCTCAACTCATCAGCCTCTCAGTTTCTCTTTCTTTTTCTCTTTTTTATGCCATCGACACTCTAATCTTAAGATTCTCAGCCTTGGGGTTGTACAAGTTAGACATCTGTAGAAATCATGCAGCTTCTTGTACTTTATATTATGTGAAATGTAGACTGTAGCAAAGATGAAAGGCATAGTTCACTCAAAAAAAAAGCAATTTCTCACCCTCATGCCATTCCAAACCTGTATGACTTTCTTCTTTGTGTAAAATACAAAAAAGATGTTTTTAAAATGCTCTTGTCCAAATTGTACAAATCTTCTTGTACAATTTGCTAAGACTTTTTTTTTACGAAATGAGAAGTGTGGGCTTAGCTTGAGAACTGTTTTCATCATTCTGACGAATCAGCATTTAGCAGTGCCACCTGTAAGTGGCGGTTTAACTGTTTAACCACGATGACTGACCCAACGATAAACCCTCGAGTCAGATGCAGCCTGTTATTATGCTGACACACACAAACACCAAACACATTTCCACTCATCTGCTATACTTAAAACAATAAACAGCACTGATAGATGCAGCATAATCCACAATACTATGAGAATCTATTAGATAGCTGTTGACCTCTCTTTTTTTTTTTTTTTCTCTCTCTCTCTCTCTCTCTCTCAAAGCTAATTTCTGAATGGAGTTCATGTGTTTAAGAGCTCTGGCGTGAACATGACCCATTACACATGAGCTGAACAAGGGTTTATGCTTCATTGTTTAATTGGACTTTCATTTTATTTATTTTTTATGAGCGTTTGCGTAGAAAAACTTGATCTGGGAAGAGGAGAAATCTCATGCTGCTCACAGCAGGTGTAGGATCAGGTTCAGCAGGATTATTATTGGACTGTATGTTAATTGTTATCCCGAGTCGCAGTCTATTTATTTGTTTCATTGTATCCATGGCAGTTATTAATGAGTCTTTTTGATATTTTGTCTTGGTCTTTGAAGTTTGCTTGTTCGTTTAATGAATGGATGCTTGGCTGTGTTTGTTTCTAAAGAGAAAACGAATTGATCCCCAATTTTCCCCTTAAAAAAAATATTTTTCCCCCCCCCTACAGAAAGTAAATCCAAACAATGATATACAAGTATTTTATTTTATTTTATTTTGCTTTTTTTTTTTTTCTTTCTTTTCTTTTCGTTTTTTTTTTTTTTTTTTTTTTTAGTAATTTGCACTGCTAATTTGAGCTAAATGGAAATTTAATCTAAGAGAGCATTAGTTTAAGACATACATAGGCATGTACTGTGTGTGTGTGGTGCAGGCTCCAGCTCTGCAGATGTTCTCAGTTAAATCTTCTGCTATGCTGCAGCTGGCCTATAGCAACACATGATGTCATCTGTCCTCCCTCGTGCTCACGTGCGACCAAGATCCACTTCAGAGAGCTGGCCTGGCCTCTGTCTGTGTGTGTTCTCTTGTTTTTGTTCCTGGCTGTTAAGCCGATTTAATCGCACGTCTTTGGCCAGTCGGCTTTTAACCATTCCGTCCTTCCTTCCATTCTCTTTCCATGCTTCCTTCCTTGTTTCCTCCAGCCTGCTCTCCGTTTCCCCTGGTTTCAAGAGGGTTGCCCACTGGGGAAAGTCCAGTGACCTGTGTTCTCTCGCCTATGCGGTTTCTCTCTCTCTTCCACCTTTTCAGGCAGCCTTAATAATAGCTGGGAGCGTGCGGCAGGGCTCATCTGCACCTTCGGGCTGTGTTTTGGGATCAGTGAGCCCTCTAGTGGTCATGGGACTCTTTACACGGAGCCAAATGTTGGATTTCTGCAGCGCAGTCGCCACGCAAGCCCTACTCAGCATCCGGCACGTTATGCTGAGTGGGATTATCATTACAATCACATTCTGCGCTCGCAGAGCCCTGCAGATGGGATGGGGCGTGCCGTAGACCACTGACGTGTTATTTCAAAAGGGGGCGGGTGGGATGACGGGGGTCTACATAGACATGGCCGCAGCTGACATCATGCTACATTTGCTTACTCTACCTGCAGAGAGCATCCATCATGCCTGCCTCTGGGGCTGGAGTCTGTCGCTTTCTTTTATATTCTCCCCCTCTCCCTCCCGCCGTTTTTTTTTTTTTTTTTCGAGCGCCGACAGGGGGAAGCGATTGATGAAGGAGGTCACATTTCAGTCCCCCTTATCTTTTAATAGCCTCTCTTTGTTGTTTGGCTGCACCTGATAGGAATACAATACAGCCGATGTCTTACTTCAAAAACACTCGGCAATCTCCTCGTCTGTCCGTTAGCGAACCTCTGGCCCAGGGATCACCGCAGTCTGGACGGTGTTATTTAAATGCGTCCGGAGACTTTAAAGAGGGAGGGATGGGAGAGGGTGTGGCACATGTAAAGGTCAATTCATAGAGCATGAATTCTTCACAAAAGGCTTCACACAAAAATCAAAACAGTGCAATTAAACCAACTCCTTAATATCAGGTGTGAAAATTCACATTTTGATGAAAGCACCATTTTTAATTGTGCAGATCTTTGTTTTCTTTTGTTTGGTGGAAAAACTCTGGAGTTAGCACTCTTCAAATGTCTAACTTTTTTTCTTTAGTTGAAATCTTTAGGAACCCAGCGTAGGGCTATTGACATTGTTGGTTGCCATGTATACTAATACGATTTAGGGCTGCACAATAAATCGAAATAAAAATCACAATCGCGCTTAAGCAAAAGCTGCTATTGTCAGTGAAGCACGATTCAGTGATCACCAGTAAATCTCCATCCGAAGGCCAGAGGGCGCTCTCGCGCGGAAACTCCAAATACGCCCGAAGAAGACACCCAGGAAATCACGATCGCTGCAGCTGAATAAACTTAAAATTGAACTGCTTTCATTGATTCAGTGTGACTAATAAACACAAAAAGTTCTTATTATTAAAATTTTCCTTATAATACAGTATAATAATGCAATTCTTTTATCGCTGCTTAGAATACTATGAAATATGTTGTGCAACTTATTCTGTGTAAAAAGCCATATCATCTCACAGAAGTGTTTATTTTAAACACTCGACTGATATTATGAAGTGAGTTTGGAGTAAAAACATTTTATTAAATGTGTTAATTTCACATGCTTTCAGATGTAGCAGCATTTACAACACACAGCCGTAGTTCATTGAGGAGCTACGCAAACAGCTATCATTATCGCGAACGATTTCTTTCGATTTCAAAATTGCATGATTAAATCATCTGTGATAATGATCGCGATATAGAGTAGCTTGTTAGTGAACTACGGTTCTGTGTAGTAAAAGCTGCTCCATCTGAAAGCACCTGCTGGAGATTTACTACTGATTACACAGCCGGCTTTACTGAAAAAATGCGCATGAATATCGCCTTCGATTAATCGTGCAGCCCTAATACTATTATATACTTCTCACCACAAATGTGCAAACAAAAGTTTGCATACCTGACTGCATCATTCATGTGCTATGATGAAAGGCTTGTCGAGGACTTTGTCAGGACTCATTCTTCCCTTCCAATGAGAGTCATTTGCTGTCAGGAAGCACATCGTGTTTGTTTCACCTGGAGTTTTATCCCACTAAAACCCTCCGGCTGCATCTTCTTTTCTTGGCTCTGTGAGAACACACACATAGGAAATCAAATCCTTTCTGTCTTGCCAGAAAAACGGAGCCAAAGAAAACAATGTGAAGAGAGAATTCGAGGCTGACTATGTTTGTAGCCTGGCATAGTCTAATTCCCATGGCGGCTGTTAAACAATGAGAGGCCGGGCGTAACCCAAGCTGCATCTGCTCTGCTGTGAGGTATACTGGGGGCCTCAGATCAGCTGAAAGCACAGCTCCTTTTATTTGGGGCATTAAAGCCAAATTTGAAGAACTTTAGTGTATAAAGCCGACTATGAATTGGTGCTTGAATGGGATTTTATGATTAAACTTTACTTCTAAGGATTTTTTGCAGCTGTTGGCACCGAATAAAACATTTCACTGTTTTTTCTCGCTCTATCTTGTGCACTTCCCCTCCCTCTTTCTTCCCTGCTGTTTCTCTGGTTTGGGGTTTTTGGAGCTCTGTTGTGGTCTGTGTTATTGTGTGAGACGAGACATGCACTGTGAGTCAGTATGCAAATAGACATTAGGAGCTTATTCTTCACAGTCAGGATTGAGGGGACTGTTTGAGAATTCTCTTAGTTGATCTACTTTATGTAACATAATGATATCTTCTGTTCACTTTAGGTCTCGAAAGTAAATGGACTCACACGGGCATCATCGCATACGGCCGGTGCCAAAAAGTCGAAAGACTTCCGTCTGCCGTCCAAAACTGTGAAGTACACAGCCACCGTGACCAAGGGCCACGTCACCTACACCAAAGCAAAACGAGAACTGGTTAAGAAAGCCAAACTCAACCACAGCAAGCACGCTGCTTCTGCTGGCCTCCGTGCTTACAGCAACAACCACCACCATCATTCTCATCATCCAACCAGCAACGGCCATGGCCGGTCCCAGCTCTCTCACTCAGGAAAAGCCCAAAGTATCAATGCAAAAACCCGCAAACAGGTGCTATTATCGAACGGGGTGCATAAGATGACTAACGGGGGCCGGCCTAATGGCAGGCTTAATGGACGCCACAGTGCCAGGGAAGAGGTGGAAGACGGCCGGCAAGTGCGGCAGGGACTGCGGAACTCTAAACGCAGAAGTGATGCCATTACGATTCTTGGAACTGTAACTGAGAGTGACGAGGTTAAAACTAAGCCCCCTGTTACTGAGGTTAAGAAAGCTAAACTGCAAACTAGCCCACTGGAAACTCGCAGCAAGAAAGCCCTGGGTCAGTTTAAGTCCCCGAACACAGTCACTATTGCACATAGTATCACTGAAATGGCCGCCTCCCCTACTCAGAAAATGGGTTCTGCCCCTCCTCCGTCGCCCCCTGCTGCTCCCGCCTCCCCATCCATGCCCCAGAACCCCGCAACCCCTGAGCCAGCACGTCAGCGGCCCAAACGCGCCTCTGCTGGCAAGCTGATGTTCATCAGACAAGCACAGCAGAGGGCCCAAACTAACCCCGCCCTCAACCGGACCACATCCACTACCTCAGCCAGCAAGACCTTCAAACCAGCAGAGCCCACACACACGCCTCCACCACGGCCGGACAGAGACAGGGAGCGGGAGAGGAGAAGGCCAGGGTGGGCGGCCCTTGGGGAGGTGCCCATTTTCAAGCCCAGCTCCAGGGAGTTTCAGGACCCTTTGGTGTACCTCGACTCAGTTCGGGAACGGGCCGAATCGTCTGGACTGTGCAGAGTGTTGCCTCCTCCTGACTGGAGGCCAGAGTGCAAACTCAACGACGATATGCGTTTTGTGACACAGGTTCAGCGCATCCACAAGCTGGGTCGGCGCTGGGGCCCCAATGTTCAGAAACTGGCCTGCATTAAGAAGCACCTCAAATCTCAGGGCATCTCAATGGACGAGCCACCTCTTATAGGTAAGTCTACTTAAAACTCTGATTACAACTGCTTTTGTTGGTATGGGGCAGAGTTCCTTAAATCCAGACTCTGCAGAGTTTAGTGCTGGCTTTGCTACCTGTAATTTTCTGTCAACTCTGAAGACCTTGATTAGCTTGCGAGTATTTTTGTTTAGGATCAGAGCTAAACTCTGCAGGACTTTGAAGCTCAAGGGTTGGATTTGAGGAACCCTGTTATAGGGGCAAGGGCAGAGATGGGCAACTCTGCTTCTGGAGGGATCAATGTGCTGCGGATTTTAGTTCCATCTCAAATCAAACCTACCTGAACAATCTAATCAAGAGAACTTCCTAGGATAAATTTTAGACTGTTGTGGGTTTCATATGGTTGAAACTACAACAGTGGCCCTCCAGGAGCACCGTTGCCCATTTCTGGTCTCATAAAGGTGATGATGCACAGGGCAACTTTTTGAGCAGTGTTGCTTGGGAATGTTGCCTTTAACGGGCAACCAGGTAAGATGCAGGGCCCATACATGGGACAACTTTATGAGCAATGTTGCAACCAGGTAAGACACAAGGTGATAATACACAAGGCAACTTTTTTGAGCGATGTTTCATGGACCCTTTCCCGTTGAATATAGGCAACAAATTTCTGTCTGGACACGTTAGTGACTTGGGCCCTGTGTCTCACCTGGTTGCCTGCTGATGGCAGCATTGCCCAAAGTTACCCCATGTATCATCACTTACAGGACCCATGACCGATCTAAGGATACGATCTGATGATACACGGGGCTACTTTTTGAGCAATTTTGCTGGGCAGGGTTGTCGTCAGCAGGCAAACAGGTGAGACAGAGGGCCCACAACCGATCTGAAGTATCCAGAAATTTGCTGCCCATTCTCAATGGGAAAGTGCCCAAGCAACATTGCTCAAAAAAGTTACCCTCTGTATCATCACCTTAACTCGCATATCAATTAGAACTTCACTTATGATTGTAGCAATCATTGTGGCTGTGTTGCTCTGTGCATCTTTTGAGAGACAATTTGTATGTAAACTAACCAGTAAACAGCCTCATGCTCAATTCTCAACATATGTCCTGACAAACAAAAGTATGTTTGTCAGGACATATGTTGAGAATTGGCCATGAGGCTGTATACTGAGTTGTGAAACCATATGTCAATCTAATTGCCCATTTCTCCAGACCTTGTCCAGCACAGTTATGAGTTTACAAGGTTTTAAAGAAGCCCTGCACCATTGCTTTACTTCAGAATCCTGTGTGCTGTTTGAGGGTCCAGTCAGAATATACGGTTGAAATAAATGTTTATTGAGCCTGCTTGAATGCCGCCGGTATGCTGTAGTAATTCCTACGAGAGTTTTAAACTCTTGGTCATTGACCTTTGTTGGTGCTCATTCTCCCTCAGTTCCTTAGCTTGCTTTCTTCAATCGTTATGTTTCAAAAGACAAATAAAGATGCCACGCCATTTCTCTGCTAACATATTTAGGGAATTAATGAGCTGTGAAATGTAATGAATTTTAATTCTGGAGCTGTCAATACTCATTTGGCAGCAGATGGTGTAGTGTGTCATAGTTGCAGTGGTTTAGTTGAGTTATGTTCGGAAACAATACATTAACTGTTAATATACTTTCCTAATGTACAGTGCATTAAACATTCACCATCATCTCTTCCCTCTCATTGTCGCCCCTTCAGGTGGCTGTGAAGTAGATCTGGCTCGTTTTTCCGAGCTGGTCTGCGACATGGGTGGAATGCAGCAGGTGATGGACCTGAAAAAATGGAGCCGGTTGGCCGACCTGCTTCGCATTCCCAAATCAGCACAGGACCGCCTGGCCAAGCTCCAGGAGGCCTACCTTCAGTACCTGCTCTCTTATGACCTGCTCTCTCCTGACGAGCACCGCCGATTGGAGCAGGAGGTGCTGGCAGAAAAGGAAGCTCTGGAACGCAAGCGGGGACCCCTGGAGGGCCACTCGGATAGCGGCCAGCGGTCTCTGGCTCTTCCCCGTTACGAACCCAAGAATGGGCTCACCGGCCTCAACCACCGCAATGGCTTCCGCAATCACAACAAAGAGCCAGACACCCAGCGGCAGGCCGGCCGCCGCAGACTGTTTGCTCAGGAAAAGAAAGGGGAAAAAGTGGACAGTGATGAGGCAGATGAGGAGGCAGAAGATGAAGGTGTTCTCAGTGACCAGCACAAATGTATATACAAGGTAAGGGATGTGATAGATGCACCAAGTCCTTTGATAATGGCAGTCATAAAGCTTATCGGCAAGTTAACATTATTGTTTCCTTTCCGAATTGGCAGTATTATGTGTCAAACTTGTTTTATTCACTCTATTCACCCAGTCAGACTGGCAGATGTGTCATTTCCTCAGGTAATGAAGTGTTTAGAGAGAGCGTAGAGGGCTCACCGCTGAGCTGCCAGAGAACGTGCCGGAATATCAAGCGTGATGACTATGTTCGCCTGTACACTGAGCCACACTGCTGGGAAAGAAAGGGAGGCAGGCTTAATATGTGATGTGTTTTGGGTTTTAGTGCTGCCGAGGTTGGCTCTACAGTAGTTGATGGATGTGTCTCTATGCTGTGCTCTGCATCACAGATCTGAGCTTCATTTCAGAGCTATGACTTGCTAAGCTCCCAGTAAGAGTGCCTATGTTGTTCCTCAGACAGATTTAAAGGTACAAAACACTGTAGATCTGTTACAAACTCCAGTGAGCTGCTTGCTTAGGCAGTATTTTAGACATCATAGGCGTGCTACTGACTTGAAGCTAAATTATAGTGCTTTGAGATCCCATTTTGGCCAAAATTAGTTTCAGCAGTGTATGCATGTTTTTTCTTCTGTACATTTGTCTGCAGAGACTTTTCATTTTACACATTTTGTTTTAAAACACAGCATTCAGTCCGTCAATGTCACTGTGTTAGCTTAGCATGCTAGCATGGGGCTGCTTTAGAATCAGCTGTGAAATGAAATTACTTAAGAGCACTTTTCACACAACCTGCCGGCTCCCCATGAAGAGGGTTTAAATTCAGCCCCTTGTAGTGTTGATTTTGTTAAACTCTGATGATAAATGTTCGCTGACAAGCTTTTTTCCCATGACTAAAATAAGATGATGGCGAGGCGACAATACGGTCAATAAACAATAACTGTGACTGTCAACGATACTGCATATTGACAATAAAAAACAAGACTAAAATGTGTTTTACAAAATAAAAACTATACCAAAATCTTTTTTTTTTCACCTCAAAAAGGAGACAATATTATTGCGGATTGCTGTGCGTGCCTCTACTACAAGCTTTCGTGTGGGGTTGCCAGATATCACCAGGGTTCAAATCCCCAAATCAGAGCTTCTCTGTTAAAAGGAAACATTTTCACATTTTATATTTATTTATATATTGAATAGCCTATAATTATGGAAGCCTGTTTCCACCTGAATAATAAAAAAAAGGGTATTGTGACATTTTATCTCACAGTTCTGACTTTTTTCTCAGAATTGCGTGATACGAACTTGCGAATTCTGACTTTTTTCTCAGAATTATGCGATATGAACTCGCAATTGTGAGTTATAAAGTCAGAATTGGGACATTTAAACTCACAATTCTGACTTTTTCTCACAAATGCAAGTTTATATCTCAGTTCTGACTCTTTCTGACTGTGCATTACAAAGTTGGAGTTGTGAGATGGAAATCCTGAGAAAAAGTCACAATTGTAAGAGAATCTTGCAATTTTGACTTTATTTCTCAGAAATCCAAGTTTATGTCTCAAAATTCTGACTTTATAATTCACAATTACAAGTTTATATCATGCAATTCTGAGGAGAAAATGTTAGAATTGCAAGTTTATATCACACAATTCTGACTTCATAACTTGCAATTGTGAGTTTATATCACAATTCCGGAAGAAAAAAAAAAGAATTTCTCAGAATTTTGAGTTTTTATCACGTAATTCTGAGGAAGAAGTCAGAACTGTAAGATAAAAAGTCTCTTCACATCTCGCAATTGCATTTAAAAAAAGGCAGAATTGTGAGATAAAAAGTCGCAAAAACCTTTTTAAATTTTTGTTCAGTGGTGGAAATGGCCTTCCATATATAATAATTCCGTACAGTAGATAAGGTACAATAAACCTTATCTATCTGTGAGTTGACATTTCTGTTGATTTTTGCTTCTTGGTGAAAGTGCAATTACCAAATCAGAGCTTCTCTGTTAAAAGGAAACATTTTAATATTTTGTATTTATTTATATATTGAATAGCCTAAAATTATGGATGCTGTTTCCGCCTGAATAATTAAAAAAAAAAGGATATTGCGACTTACAAACTTACTTACAAACTGCGTGATATGAACTTGCGATTCTGACTTTTTTCTCAGAATTATGCGATATGAACTCATAAAAAAAGTTTTTATCTCAGTTCTGACTTTTTCTGACTCTGTTGCGCATTACAAAGTTGGAGTTGTGAGATATAAACAGAGAAAAAAATCACAATTGTAAGAGAAACTTGCAATTCTGAGAAAAAAAGTCAGAATTGCGAGTTTGTATCACATAAATCTGACTTTATTACTCAGAATTGCAACTTTATTTCTCAGAATTGCAAGTTTATGTCTCACAATTCTGATTTTAAAACTCGCAATTGTTTATTTCTGAAAAAGAAAGTCAAAACTGTGAGATTATAAAGTCTCTATCTCACAATTCTAACTTTAATGCAATTGCAAGATGTAAAAAGTCGCAATAACCTTTATTTTTTGTTTAGTAAAAAATTAGTACAGTAGATGAGGTACAATAAACCATGTGTACAAGTCAACATTCTATTGATTTTTGCTTCTTGTTGAAAGTGCAATACCTGAAATGTAAAAATACATTTCTCAAATGACAGCAATCATTGTGATTGTAGTTTTGAGCATTTTTTTTTTTTTTTTAACCAGTTTAACCATTATACAGCATGGCGGAAATGTGCATTACTTTTCATTGACTAAAACTAGACAAAAATGCCCAAACATTTAGTCAACTAAAACTTGACTAAACAAAAACAAGACAAGGTCGGCTAAATATGATAATAACTAAAACGTACATATGACACAGAACTAAAACTTAAAAATGGATGTCAAAATTAACAATAGCCTCTCGTGAGGTTTCGTTCTGGTTAGCAATTTGCAGAAGAAAGTAGATTAACAAGGAAAAAAGTGTGTCAGAAATATGGGGTGGAGTTGTGTGGTTCTTGTTTTTGAGAGAGGACTGGTGGTAAAGGAAAGAGAGAACTGTGACTGTGGGTGGGTATCGGTGAGAGTGTCTGTTGTGTGAGAGGGCTTGTTCCCAGGCCCTCAGCTCCTGGTGTACGTGAGGCTGAGTTCTGAGCTATAGTCTATGCAAGGTGACTCCGTCTGCCTCACCGGCCCTATAAAAATACCCCGCTGACTCTTATAGCACCCCGTCTGTCTGTCTGTGTGTTGTTGTCTGAGGTAACGCTCTCTGCTGGGCGGTACGGTGAGAGTGGGCCTCTTCACAGAGCGGTGCTGAATATAGGTCACAGCTCAGCTCCTCGCACATACACTGCATTTTGTTCATCTCCGGTGCGGTACCTGGCAATTGTCTTTGTCTGTAGTTATCAGTGCTGTCATGCGGTTGAAGAGTGAGTGTTTCTCACTTGTGCTGTGGTGCTTAAGAAGAGTCTGAGATGTGGAACTATGAATGGGTAAAACTGCAACACTTGTCAGTTATTTATAGGTCAGAAAGGAAGTGCTATCTTTAAAATAAAAGGTGACAAAAAGCATGCCCTTCACCTTAGGTTTTAACCTTAATTCAAGCAGAAGAAGCCACTTTAATGGACATCAGACAGAACTTAATGGTAGTTTGACAGATGTTAGCTTGTGGCTGCCAAACAAACAAACAAACAAACAGATCATTCCACAGATTATCTTGCCATTTTCCTTACCGTTTATTGTTTTTTTTCAGGGGAGATCGGTATCTTTGACCACCTTTTACAGAATAGCAAGAAATACTATGATGATGTGCTTCAACAAAGAGCCTGGGGCTGCTGAAGTTGAGGTAAACACAAACCACTTCCTGTATTTTTAACCAGATGTGTACAGTGTAGTACGTTGCTACATTGCTGGTGTAAAATGTCGACCCTGGTGAAAGGTACAATAATAGCTGCTCTATAATAAATTGTCTTTAAATAGCATGTACTTTCCGTGTTGCATATTTTATAAGCATATCCCATGACAGTTGTATCCTTGTATCCTGTCATATTTCCTTATTTCCTGCCATTTCTCTTCATCTCCATCTGTGCTGCTTTTCTTTATATAGCAAGATTATTGGCGGATAGTGGAGCAGAGGGACTGCCACGTAGCAGTGCATTATGGGAAAGTGGACACAAACACACACGGAAGCGGCTTCCCTGTGGGCAAGTCCGAACCCTTCTCCAAGTAAGAGCTGCTTTCGTTTGAGCTGAATTAAAGGCACGATGGGAAGATGTGTTTTAGCGTTTATAAAAATGATGCTATTATGTACTCTGTAGGCATGGATGGAACCTCACTGTCCTTCCCAATAACTCTGGATCCATTCTGCGCCATCTTGGTGCTGTGCCTGGTGAGTCCACTATTGTTGTCAGTTGCGGGAAGGACACTGCTCTCCACATCATATTAAAGCTCCTTTGTTGAATAAGTCATCACCCCCCTCTCTGTCTCTGTTTCTGTCGTTCTCTCTCACAGGGGTGACTATTCCCTGGCTGAACATCGGCATGGTGTTTTCTACCTCATGCTGGTCACAAGACCAAAACCGCCTTCCATACATTGATTACTTACACACTGGTGCTGATTGCATTTGGTGAGTTTTTTTTTTTCCCCCGGTACTGTCTAATGAATTAAAATAATTGAATTGAACATTTGCCCCATAAACCAGCATTGTGTTGTTAAATGATGTGTGTAACAGCATTAGATAAATCCAAAAGTTAATTTAATTTATTTATTGAAAATAAAGTACTAATAAAATAAAATAATAAAATAATGTAAACTATTAAGAATTTGCATTATTATGATTTATGCCTGTGTCTAACATTGTATATATTATTTTCTAAAAAAAAAAAAAAAAAAAATTATATTGCTGCTGATACAGTGTATCATCAATATACAGATGTTTTTTTTTTATTTTTTTTTATATGAATTAAAAATATTAAAATGTTCAATAATTGAACATTTGCCCCATAAACCAGCATTGATGTGTTATATGGTGTATGTAAAAGTATTGCAATAATTCAAAAGTAAATAAGTATTTATTGATTGACTAACTAAAAAATTGAAACTACTAATAAAATAAATAAATAAATAAATAATAAAATAATGTAGAATAATTAATGATTAAATTATTTGGCAAATTTAATTATTGATATGATTTATGTGTATTTATAACTTTGTGTAATAACATTTTAAGTGTTGTTGATACAGCATACTTTGGTCATGTTACTGTTTTACATAATCAAAAATATATTAAATATAAATAATATAAATATTAAATATTTGTAATATAATTGATTATATGATTTTTCAATTAAGAAAAATATTTTACCATTTACAATTTTTTTTTTTTTTTACATTTTAATAAATTAAAAATAATTGAATTGAACATTTGCCCCATAAACCAGCATTGGGTTGTTAGATTATGTATGTAAAAATCTTACATAAATTCAAAAGTAAATATATATTTATTAATTGATTAAAAATAAAATATAAATAAATTAATAATAATAATAATAATAATAATAATAATAATAATAATAATAATAATAATAATAATAAAACTAATAAAATATAGAATAATTAGTAATTAAATTATTTGACAAATTTAATTATTTTGTCATTTGCATTGTGATTTGTGTATGAATAACATTGTGTAAAAATAATTTCAAAAAATGTTAAATATTTCTGATACAGTGTACATTGGTCATGTTATATATTTTATATATTGTTTAATTAATTCAGATTTTTTTTTACCATTTAACATTTTTACTTTTTTTTTTTTTTTTTTTTTTTTTTAATAATTATCAAAGGTTCAAAAACTTAACAAACCATGATTCTTTTCTTTTACAAAACATTTTACAATTTACAAATAATTTGTTCCTTTTGTACACAATTGCATTTTGTTTAGTTAATCTTGATTATTATTATATATTTTTAGATGTATTCAGTGTAATTTTAATATTATTTAAAATATCCTAATTTTCTGTTTTTAACTGTTTTCTGTTTTTAATTATGACTAAGTTTAAATCATTTTTGTCATTTTTATCAGTTTTAGTATTTAAACTTTAACTTATTTCAATTAGTTGCCTGGGCCGTTTTTGTTTTTTTTTATTTTGATCACCAAAATGTTTTTAAATAGTTTGTTAGCAGTACCAGTGTTTACTTAATATCATTTTAGTGTAAAATTTTGGAAATATCTCTAACTCAGCCATGTTGTAAACATCAGCTCCTCAAGAGGGCGCAGCGCACTGTAAAACACGCAGTCACTTACAGTGTGCATTCCACTCACGTGAGCGTCAGCTGTTTGTTTGTGTTTTTATGTGCATGACTCATCATAATAAAGCCCAGGCCTGTTTCCATAGCAACAAAGCTGGTTTAGGAGCCGGCAGACAGTGCTGTTGTCTTATGTCAACCAAACAATGACACTGACAGGAAGTTCTTCCCATCCCGTTACAGGTATTCTATTCCTGCTGAGGAAAAGACTAAGCTTGATAAAGTGGTGCACACACTGCTACAAGCCAACGGCACGCCGGGACTTGAAATGCTGGAGAAGAACATTATGGTAAGATATTGTAGCATTACCTTTTTGTGCACTTGTGTTTCATTGCATGCATATGACCTAAACATACATGTCACTTCTCCAGATTTCTCCAGAGGTGCTTTGTCGTGAGGGGATCAAGGTCCACCGTACGGTCCAGCAGAGCGGCCAGTTTGTGGTGATCTTCCCCGGTGCGTTTGTGTCCAGGGTGTGCTGCGGCTACAGTGTGTCTGAAACTGTGCACTTTGCCACACCACAGTGGATGAACCTGGGCTACGAGGCTGCTAAGGTGAGTCTTTCACATTTCCACATCCCACCTCTGAGACAGACCTGTATAAACGTTTACTTGAAGAAACGTTTACTAAAAGACCCTCTACATGTTTGCTCTTCTCTCGCAGGACCTGAAATGCAGGCGCATAGCAAAACCCTTCTCTATGGAGAAGCTACTCTACCAGATCGCCACAGCCGAGGCCAAACGAGAAAACAGACTTGTGCTCAGTACAATCTCTTCTCTTCTCAAAGATCTCAGGTGAGTGCTGAAAACA
This sequence comes from Cirrhinus mrigala, assembly GCA_036247105.1. NCBI lineage: Eukaryota > Metazoa > Chordata > Actinopteri > Cypriniformes > Cyprinidae > Cirrhinus > Cirrhinus mrigala. The sequence goes on along the minus strand of CM070025.1, from coordinate 2,588,712 downwards.
TAGCCTGACGTCCGGACCTCTGCTGGAAAGAAAATATAGAAATCGCACTTCTAACTCTAACTGGAATCGAACAACCCCTGTCTTACAGGAACATAGAGATGAAGCAAAGGCAGGATCTGTATGAAGCCGGGCTGCTCTCCTCAGCACGCTACTGCACTCATGACAACAACCAATCACCCGCTGACACCAGGAAGAAACCGCGCAAGTGGCTGACGCTGGAGTCATCCGAGAGACGCTGCCAAACGTGCCAGCATCTCTGCTACCTATCTATGGTGAGATCCAGCTCAGATTATATGGTACTGTACTGTAGATCTCAGTACTGCACCAATAAACTAAGGCTCTGTCCTAATTTATATTCTTATCCTGTGCTCTAAAAGTATCACAACCATCACAAACTTCCAAATTAGCCCATATTTGTTAAAACAGGGTTGCCAGATTTTACAACAAAACCCGCCCAATTGCTACTCAAAACTAGGCCAACTGAGTAAAAAAATGTGTTCCGGGGTGGTAAAAAATGACGTTCTTTGGTGCAGTTTTCCGGGTAAAATACGCTTTCCAAGGGCTAAATATCACGTTATGAAAAATAAAAGACAACCTGCAGCAGCAGTGTTAAAGTAGCCCAATTTCATGGGAAACCATGGATCTGGCAACTCTGACCCAAAAAGCTTTTTTAAAAAATCTACAGCAAAAAAAAGTATATTGTCCAGGCATGTTTGACACACTATGCTCAGCATGCTGTGATATGGGATACACCAATTAATTCCACTATTTAGGATTGGTAGTATGCTTATAGAGACACAGTGTAAAAACTATACTCTACTTTAGTGGTCAGTACAGTCTATACTGTATATAACATTCTATACTGTATATATACAGTCTAACATTAATATTATAGACCAATTCAGAGCAGACGTTACAGTTATGTCACTTGCAGCTGCGCGTGCGCATAGTGGTGGCAGAAAAACACTGGTAACAAGTGGAGGGAAATGGGTAAAATCTGTGGAATAAGAGGAAAAAAAAAAAAGTTTAGCCTTTTGATGCCAGAATCAGATTGCAAATCATTTTTATAGAATACTGTCATCAAAGATGCCATTTGAAGCTAAACACAAACGTTTAACTGGACATACTATGGATGAAAACTGCTATGATTACTCTACTTTTAAAGCATTAATTTGATTAACAACAGGTCTACATAATACTTACATATGCTGTTCATAGAGGACGCATTGTATTAGCCCTACAGTTACAGCTTGACGTATTATTTAAACCTATTACTATTCACATTTTGTATAACATTTATTTCTTTTATATCACGATTCTGACTTTTTTCTCACAAATGCAAGTTTATATCTCCTTGTTCAGACTTTATAACTCGATTTAACTCAACGATAGCAAGTTTAACTCAACAAGTGGTGAATTCTCAGAGGAAAAATAAGCCAGAGCTGAGGGGAAAAGAGATAATGACGAGTTTTTTCTTATCGGAATTGTGAAAATAAAGTCAGAATTTTGAAATATAAACTCAAATTGGCATTTTTTGTTCTTTTATTCCATGGCTTCATACACTTCTACTTGAAAACTGTCATTTTCTGCCACCAGATAAGCTCCGCCCACAAAAACGTCATCACTGTTTGTCTATACCACTTTGTGCAGTCTATAACAGCTGTTCTCAATCAGGGGCCTTGGCACGCTTCAGACATGGCTTAAAGTTATTTAAAACAAGACAAAAAAAGCTTTAAAATAAGCTAAAACATCTAAAATACAATATGAAGTTGAAACTGCATTTCCTATTTTAATTTGTTCCCTTAACAAACTGTCATTTATATTTACCTCCAGAGCTGAAAATTCACATTCAGTCATCACTGACATAATAACTGAGTGTTGAAAATGAGATCTGATGTTAATTGAGTTAATGGCTGTTGTTAATGCTGCAGGTGGTGCAGGAGAATGAAAATGTGGTGTTCTGTCTGGAGTGTGCGCTGCAGTATGTGGAGAAACACAAAAGCTGCCGTGGCCTCAAGATGATGTACCGCTATGATGAGGTAAGACACATGATCACAAACATGCCTGCAGGGGGAGCTGTTGAGATGCTTTTGCATAAAGGACCCTGCAGGGTTCAACAACCTACTAAAGTGACTGTTGCTGTCCCTTCGTAAAATATTGTTCTCTGGCAAAGTGACAAATATTTGGGAAACACTGGCACACATTTCCACATGCAGATGAGTTTCTGTGGATTCAGTGTTGTGTTACACTTTTTGACATTTGCTTTTGCTCCCTTCTCCTCTCTCAAAACAGTAACTTCAGATCTCAGAACAGTTTGTATTTTATTCACACCAGATGTGTATATGTATGTGTGTGTGTTAACATATATTGTTAATATGTTAACATTTAATTCATACCGGTGAGCAAAGCTGAATTTTAAGCATCATTACTCCAGTCTTTAGTGTCACATGATCCTTCAGAAATTATTCTAATCTGCTGATTGATTGATTTATTTATTTAACAAGAATACATACAATTTATCAGGTGACCATAAAAACATTTCTAATGTTCCAAAAGGTTTCTGTTTCAAATAAATGCTAAAATTCTGTTCTCACAGTTTCCACAAAAATATTAAGCAGCAAAAACATAAAAAAAAAAAAATCATTAGAGCACCATAAATAATCAAGAATAATTAATAGATGGAGCTGCATGAGAATGTTTTGTTTTTGTTTGCTTTGTTTGTTTTTGTTTTGTTTTTGTGTTTGCTTTGTTTTATGTTCTGTTTCTTTAATTTAATTGTCTTTTTTTTTTTTTTTTTTTTTTATTTTGGAGTTTTGTTTTGTTTTGTTTGTTTGTTACATTTTGTTTTGTTTTTTTAGCTTTTGTTTCGTTGTGGTGTTTTTTTGTTTGTTTTTTTTTTTTTGTGTTTTTGGTTTGGTTTGTTTTCTTTAGTTCTATTGTGGTGTTTAAACAACAAATCAGCATGTTAGAATGATTTCTGAAGGATCATGTGACACTGAAGACTGGAGTAATGACGCTGAAAATCCAGCTTTGCATCACAGGAATAAATTACACTTTTGAATATATTAAAATAGAAAACAGCTATTTTAAATTAAAAAAAATATTTCACAATATTACTGTATTTACAGCATTTTTGAGCAAATAAATGCAGTCTTGGTATGCATAAAAGATCTCTTAAAAAAAAAAAAAAAAACATTGTTTTGATTAGTACGGCTCACACAATGAAAAAAAAAAATAAATACTGACAAAATATGTAGGTTTTGAAGAATAAATTAATTGTTTTGTGTTACTACTTTTGACAGTTGTTCTCAATGTAGAGAATGCTGAGAAACATGATCCAAAGTGATTTGAGAAAAACTGTCATGTCACACTTTTCACCATGGTTTCTCCCTATCTTTGTCCCTCAGGAGCAGATCAACAGTTTGGTGAATCAGGTATGTGGTAAAGTCCTTGTGAGAAGCACGGCAGACGGCTGCAACGGCTCCAGCCCCACCAAGCCGCCGGCCAAGCGCGGCCCCCGCAAGAGATCCGCCGTGGAGCTGTCTCTGACCCACTTGCCGACCCACCTGTCCAAAAGTGCCGCGGCCGCAGTCTCGTGAGGAACGCCGCCCGGCCGCCTACGTCAACCAATCGAATTCCTCTCCCTCTCATCATATCGTTTGTGTCTTTCATCAACCACATAGCAGGGCAGAGTTTCCTGTGTTGAAAGCAGGCTGCCTTTTTTGCACTAGCGCACTAGTTTGTATTCACCAGATGTTTGATAGCATTAAGAGACATGGTCCCAGGTGTGCATTTCACTGACAGGTGTGAGTATGATGTCATCCTTTCTGCCTGGACCCTCTTCCTCCTCGTCTTTGGCCCCGTTGACTGCACACACGCTCCTCCTGAACTGTGAACCTTGGGACAAATGGGTGCTTCTCTCCTCGTTTTCCAGGCCCCTTTCCTTTGAATGTTGGTGCTCGATGGAGCTGCCCGAGAACGTTTTTGTTTTTGTTTTGTTTTTTTGTTCACAGTCTCGTTTTTGGTGTTTGCATTTTGTTTTCTTTTTTCTTTTCTTTTCTTGTTCTTTCATGTTTTGTTTTAATTTTGGTCTTATTTTGGTGTTTGATTTGGTTTTTGTTTCCTTTTACTTTTGTTTTGGTGTTTCGTTTTGGGTTTGTTTCATCTTGTTGTTTTTGTTTTGGTGTGTGTTTTTTTTTTTTTTGTTACCTTTTACTTTTGTTTTGGTTTTCGTTTTGGTTTTGTTTAATCTTGTTTTTTGTTTTTGTTTTGTTTTGGTGTTTGTTTTGTTTTTTGCTTTTAGTTGTTTTTTGTTTCCCTTTTAGTTTTGTTTTGGTGTTTCGTTTCGGGTTTGTTCCGTCTCGTGTTTTGTTTTGTTTGTTTGTTTTTCGTTTTGGTGTTTTTGCTTACTGTTTTGGTTTCTGTTTTTAGTTGTTTTGTTTTGTTTCTTAGTTTATTTTTGGTTTTGTTTACTTTTAGTTTTGTTTTGATGTTTCTTGGTCTAGTTTTAGTTTTTTTATTTTTTTTTTTCATTTTGGTGTTTGTTTTGCTTTTTGTTTTTGCTTGTTTAGTTTTTTTTGTTTTTTCCTTTTAGTTTTGTTTTAGTGTTTTGTTTTGGTGTTTTCTTTTGGTTTTGTCTTGTTTTTTTGTTTTGTTTACAGCATCACATTTGTTTTTGAAATCATTTAGTCCCCATGCAGCTCCTCTGCGGAAGACGCAGCTCTAAAAACAGTGAACACTTGAAATTTTAGCATGTTTTAATATCTTTTTTTTTTTTTTTTAAAAAAAAGAGGAAGTACTGTGTGTTTTTATTTTCAACTGGGTTTTATTTCACACTTTCCTCTGTGGATTCGGGGAACGCTGGTTTCATGGCAGCGGGTCGGGCTGTACTTGAGGGAAGTGGGTGTTAGGGAATGAACGAGTGGGTCCCGTCCCAGCAGTGAGTGAGAGGGGTTCCTCCTACGCTGACGCTTACGAGCGATAACTGTGCCTGATATTTAGCGGGGAGATCTTTCTTTATTTTGGTGCTGTTGTTTTTGTTTTTCGTTTTTGTTTTACTGTATATCAATACAAAAAAGGTAATAAAAGGAAGTGCTGTCCGCTAGCCTTCTTATCCCACAGGACGGAAGAGCCCGGAGGCTTTTTCCGCTTCTAGATGTGCAATCGTGTCAACATTCCATTCTTCCAGACTTATTGGTTCATCTGTACCAGTTAACATTAATTATATTATATTATTGTAATTATTATATTTTGTGTTTTTGACTTTTGATTTTCTCTTTTGTTCTGATGTGCTATCTCAAGTTAGAGCCACTATTCAGAGGGTGTAAAATGTGAAATACAAGTCCATTCTGTTTCTTTATTGTTATTATTGTTTCTTTTTGTTCTGTCTTCTCCTTTTTTTTTTTTTTTTTTTTTTTTTTTTTGCAGAAGTATCATTGATTTAAAGAAACTTAAGAAAATCATCTTTTTGTACATAATCCTGTAAATGTCTTTAATACTTGAGCCTTTGTTGGAGTGACAGAAGGAGCGGATAGATAGATGGATGATGTCAGATGAAGAAAAGCCTTACATTTCAGTTTCTTCACCTGTGGGAGTTTGATGCGTACAGGGTTGCTCTGGTAATGTGTATAAATTTTAAGTGCTGCTTACATCACTGAGGACTAAGATACGGAGTCGCTATTTCCCCCTAGTTTTGTTTTTAGGTTTACTTTTTTAAAGAAAAGGGAAAATACTTTCACAAAAAAAAAAAAAAAAGGTTTTTACATTTTCATTACTGAAAATTCAACATTGTAGTAGCTACTCATGTTGCACTGAGCTTGCCAGTGGTGACTGTCAAGGAAAAAAAAAAAAACTATAATCCAGTTGTTGGTTGTTGTCCTTAACAGAAGACTGAACTGTTTTAGGAGTATTTAATGAAAACCAAGTTGGGTGTTTTCAACAAAAAACAGCGGTTGTCAAGTTTTTATGGCCTTATGATGTATTTTATTTTTGTTCCTTTTTCTACAATATGAGAGATTTGCTCACGGTCAGGCGAGTTAATTTATTAGCACTGCGTCTCAGCTTTTCCTCTCATGAGGAAAGATTTCATGTTGGTTATATTGCAAGTTTTATTTTGATTTTCTTTGTTTTGTTTTGTTTTTTACTTTTTCAATTTGTACTTAAGGTTTAATAAAAACTCATGGACAATTCATTGTCAGTCTGTGCTCTTTGTTGCTGAACTTTATATTGATGTAAAGGAGAATGTGTTGGAAAAAGGGAATTTTCTGACACACGAACCCCCACACTCTCAGATGACCTTGTTATAACGTCATAAAATTTACTGCATAATTTAACATTTTATTAATATTATTAAGTTACAGGTTACAGGTTAATTACAGCTAAATGTACATTTTAAAATAATTAACAACAATAATTGTAATAATATGAAATACTATATATATATATATATATATATATATATATATATATATATATATATATATATATATATATATATATATATATATATATATTATTTATTTATTTTTGTTTTGTATACTCATTTATAATAGTGGTTAGTAGTTGCAGTAATAATACTCTAATAACTGATATAATTAAATTAATTAAATAATAATAATAATATATCAATCAATTCTTTAAAATTTTAATTTTATAAGTGATTAGAAATGTTATAAAAATACTTTTTTAGTCATTCAGTCTTTACTCAGTTATTTAGTAACTATTTAGTACTACTAGCAGTGTAATAATGATTATTAAATCTATTATTAATAGCAGTACAATATTGTAGTAAGCATACCATAATAATTAAAGTAGTGAAATAATTGAAAATATTGAAATGTTAATATATATTCCGTATTCAGTTATTTAGTAACTACTTAATATTACTAGCAGTGTAATAACAATAATTATTATTAAATGTATTATTTATTTTTCTAAATATAATGAATTATGTAAGAAATTATTATTTAATTTATTACTATTTATTTATTATTATTAATAGTGGTTGTAGTAATCATACTATAATAAATAAACCGATTAAATAATAATTAAAATAATTAAATATTTAAATGTTAATTAAAAAATATAATATATATAAATAATAATTAATAAATAAATAAATAAATAAATAAATAAATAATTGTATAACTGATTAGTAATGTTATAAAAATAATACCTTTTAGCCAATCAGTCTTTAAATGTATTATTGTTATTATTATTATTATTATTATTATTATTATTATTATTATTAACAATAATAGTGGTTGTAGTAATTATACCATAATAATTAAAATAATGAAATAATGTATACACACACACACACACACACACACACACACACACATATTTATTCAGTTATTCACTAACTACTTAATATAACAATAATAATTATTACATGTATTATTTATTTTTCTAAATATAATATAATAAAGGATATAATAAATTATTATTTAATTTATTATTATTATTGTTAGTGGTTGTAGTAATCATACTATAATAATTAAAACAATTAAATAATAATAAAATAATGAAATAATTAAAATAAAAATATTTAAATGTTAATTAAAAAATATATTTGTGTCTTAAAAATGTTGATTTTATAAATATGTTTGTTCTAAAAAAGTACACAGATTATAAAATACATTTTCAAATATATTTTCAAATTTTATTGGTCAGTGATCTGCTCCCAATGATTTTAAATGTTGCTGAATTTTGTTCCTACATCTCCACATTGTTTTCCCTGGTGTGAAAACACGCTGGCAATGTGAAGTACTGAAACTTGGCTTAGAGCCTAATTTGAGGTGTTTTCATCATAATAATCAAAATCATACTCTGGTGAGCCCGAGGCCTCCAAAGCATTATTGATTTTATACATGAGACAGACGTGTACCTCATGACATAAACACATTTTTGAACATTTGTGATCTAAAAGCCATTTTAAAAGCTGGAGATAATCCAAATCTGGAATTACAAGATACGAAACCGATCAAACTAGTTGTAGAGTGAAAGTAATATAATTAGATAATTGGGTATTTTATAACACTGTAACTGACAACAATGGCACACAGGGGCAAACAGCAGAGCAGCTATATGCAGTGAACGTCCAACAGAAGAAAAGACGTTTATTGATTTGGAGGGCAGGCACAGGATCAGGCTTATACTTCACAGCACACGACAATGAATTTCTTTACAAAAACCAAAAGGGTTTCATAAAACACCAGTGCACACTCTTCCTTTGGACGCAAGTGCATAGCACACCGCTAACTACATCACTTCCTCTTACAGTCTGTCGTTCATCCTCTGCGATTTCAGGATGAGCTGCTGCTCTCACAGTTCTTGATTGGCTGGTTTTGTTCTCTTTCGGGTAACGTGGCATCCTCATCGACCTCTTCCTGATCTGGCTGGACAAGCGGGGCACTGCGGATGGCTGCTGGTCCCCTCTCATCATCTTCATCGTCATCCTCCTCCTCCTCTTCCCCCGCCTCCGTGTCCTGGCTGGCTGAGTCCGTGCAGGTGGAGGACAGCGACGCCAGCTTATGTCTCAGGTCGGCCTGCGTGGGCACCTGAAGAGTGATCTCGGAGGTGAACGACTCCACGTCAGGACCTGAGAGAGAATCATTTTGACAGGAAGAAGAAAAGTAAGACACTGGTCAGACAACATTCACATTTACTGGAGATCTGTTCCAAAACCAGTCACAATTTGGTCAATTTGGTCACACAAATTCTCTGTGCTGACCAATAGAAAGCTCTGAAAGTTGCTTCTGTGCAAGTTGTGCTACGTTATTGACAATGGAAATGTCATCTCTTTGTCCCCAAATTTTCATCCAACACTAGCTAATATGGCCACAACCTTAGTGAAAGTTTGAGGAAATTCTGTGGGCCAAAGTGCAGCGACGAAGCACCGCTTAATCAGTTTCCAAATACGAACTGATGGACTGGAGTGGTGTGGATTACTTGTGGATTATTGTGATGTTTTTATTAGCTGTTTGGAATCTCATTCTGACGGCAGCCATTCACTGCAAAGGATCCAGAAAAAAATGCTACATTTCTGCAATTCTGTTCTGATGAAGAAACAAACTAATCTACATATTGGGTGGCCTGAGAGTTTGGTTGAAACATTTCTGAAACTTTCCAGAATTTAAGGGATTTTTTAGAAACTTTCGGAAAATTTCAGGAATTGTCCACCCCTTTGCAACCTTACCTGAGAGTAAGATTTTTTAGCAAATTTTCATTTTTGGGCAAACTATTCGCTTAATAGCATTGCCAGAAATTATGCAGAAATGCATAATTTGATCATCTCAGAGTAGAATATCCGTGTTTTCATTTAGTAATCATGGTAAATCCAACATGCATGAAAACACCTTTTTACTGAGTAGGCATCTCCAGATTGCACTGGGTCATGTTTAGAGTCACATTAAATTAAAATTCATCCCATCTGCTTTTTAAAATGCTTGTTACCAATGTTATTGTGATCAATTCATCTATGTATATGTTTTAGGGCTGTAGCTATCGATTATTTTAGTAATCGAGTATTTTACAGATTATTCCATTGATTAATCGAGTAATCAGATAAGAAGTCGTTTCCTTTATTAAAGAGCAATTCTAAATATACAAGAGAAAATAAGATAGGTCTCTTACACAACTAGTCTGTTTAAACAACTAATTCGTTTCCTTTTTAGAAAAATGAACATTTTTATTGCTGAAATTGCATACATTAATAAGCATGAAAACTAAACCCTTTTAATACATTACATTTAAAATGCAAATACAAATATACATATATATATACAAAAAACAATTTCACATTACTTTAGAAAAAGGTAAACAGGTAAACATTACTGCCTAAAATAAAGGCATAAGTCATTTAGATATTTAATTCAGCTCAGAGGGACATGAACTTGCAGTTACAAATGCATAAATAATATTTTGACATTTTAAACAAAACATAGGTGGCATTAAGTCACTGTTAAGTAAGTGATCATTGCGATTGAACTGAATCATTTAACGGATGATTCATTCATTCATTCATTCATCTTATCTAGTTACATTTTATGCACATTGTTTGCATCTTATGTGATTTTTATTTTTTTTAATTAATATACATTTTGGATTTTACTTTATGAACATTACTAAGTATAAGTAATATCTCAGTTTCTAGTAAGGATCAGGTGACAGGAGAGATCTGCGTGAGGGCGACATGTTTCAGGTTGATGAGGAAGTCAGAGAAGCCGCATAGTTTGGGAGTAGGAGGACACAATCAAGACTTCAGCTGAGCAAAGTTAACGTTTTAAATAGAGATGCACCGATCGACCTGTGTTGTGCCAGATGTTGCTTGTGCAGCCTGCCTTGCCACAGCAGAAGTGTTTTGTGTCTCACAGTGGTGTTTCGTTACTGAATAAATCCACGCTTTTTAACGAATCAAGTGAGTCAGTGATTCAGTAATCCATTCATAAAGGCAGTTGCTTGCCTCAGTTCTGAATGAATCAGCTGTTTGAATGAATCTGTTGAACTCACTTATTTAAACAGCCATTTGCTGCCACCTACTGGTTGGGTTTCAATTTATTTTCATTTCATTGCCTACAGGTGTAGAAAACACAAACAAACACACACACAAAAAAAGACAATAATAATTTAATATTGTATTTACACAACATCACTGTACAGGAAATGTTTAACACTGTATCAAAGTTATTTATATTTACATATTTGCATTTCTGCATTATAAATGTTCAGTTATATTTATATGTTTACTTTTCTGCAGTACAAATGTTCAAAGTTATTTATATGTTTACATTACTGCAGTGCATCTGTTCAAAGTTATATATATTTACATGTTTACATTACTGCAGTACAAATGTTTAAAGTTATTGATATATTCACATGTTTACAGTACTGTGTTGAAACTGTTCAGTATTTGTTATATTTACATTTACAAAGTTTACATTCCTGCAGTGCAGGCAACATTGTATAAAATATACATGTTTATATTATTTATTACGAAAATAAATCTAAAATCATCAATCTCCCACAAATGATATTTTGTCCTTAATCCTTTGCCCAGGCTTTCACTAATGGGCCGTTCTGGTAATTACTATAATGTATAACTATATAATTCTATATTGTAATACTTAAATTATAAATTGCTGTCAAATGAATCTTATGAAAGAGATTTGCCGCTAGTATACTTCGCTATAGAACGTGCTATGCGGAAGTAAATAGGCTGACTGAGATTCTCCCGGAAATACGTCAGCAGCGTTCGTGCATAGTGTCTAATTACGGTCTTAAATATGTCCAGCGTTTATCGGTTTGTGCGTCAGTAATAATGGTCTGTGGGGTTCGGTGTGTAGTTACAGTAAATGGACTAAATGAAGACTCGAGGCAAAAAAAAAAAAACAAAATTGCCTCAATGATTTTTTGTGTTCGAGTTACTCGAGGAATCGTTTCAGCCATAATATGTTTCATTTCTGAACTATATTTTGACCTTTTAATGTTAAATCAAAATGCCACAACTTCTCTAGTCATTTAGTCCACTTAAAGTTCCACTGAAGTGCTTTGAAACGCGTAGCGTGACTGATTTGGTGGGACATATCGAGCAGCCCCGCCCCTTTTTTAAATAGCCAGTAGCATTTAGTTTATATCACAGCTTGGGCTAGAGTCTTTGGGCTTGGTAAAGCCGCATTTGACAGCACGTTTGACACAATAGCGAGGTTTCCACCCAAAGCTGCGAATTTACTTTGTGCACATAATTGTAATATCGCTTAAACCATTTGCGAATAAGCACTGTTTCCATCTAATGAGTCAAAGATAACCAAATCATCAATTCCTGGCACTAAATATCACTGAGAAAAGTAAGAGAAGACACTGAATATAATAATTTTCTTGTAAGACTGTCTTGTAAGAGAGTTCTTTGAGGCAATTTTACAAAAACACTTTGACGGTAGACTTTAATCAGGCATAACAACATTTCAGATGCTGTGCAATGAGATCAGTCTATTAATTAGCCAAGTTATCCCATCCCATAATGCAGTCACATGACCTTTTTTTTTTTTTTTTTTGGTGCATGTGAAGGAGTTCATTCGCAAAATGTGCTTCCATCTCCCAGTATTCACATTAACCCCTTTTCACACAATTCAAAAACCACCTCAAGCAAGCGCAAAAACTTTTTTGCGAATTAAAGGATTTTTTTTGCTAAATTTTGGTGTTTTTGATGCAATACTTCAAAATGCACATGAAAACAGGGTGATGGAAACATAGCTAATGTCATCCATTCCACTATAAAACATAGCATTTTGTGTAGAATTCAAATGGGTCTGATACGTTTTGTAGTGCTATAGTGTCTGTGGACTGGAGCAGACTGTGCGTGCTGCGGCAATTTGCATGACAGCACAAAAAAAGGCTTCTTTCGCCCCAATGGAAAGCATATATACACTGTCTGAAACGTTCCCTATTCCCTATATAGTGCACTATGTGCCATTTGCCATACAGAAAATACTAATTCTGTGAACAAGTGACCAATTTCAGCTGCAGCTTCAGCATCTATTTACAGTGTAGGGGGCGGGACGCTTCGGATTCTAGAAAGCATTTGATTGGACAGAAAGTTTGACGCTAAAGCGCAGGGAGATGTCATCAAAATCTTTGATCCATATTGGTGGAAGTTAGAGGCTTTACATTTTGAATGCTTGTATCTGTGGATAAATGTGATTTTTTTGTCATTGTTTTTGAGGACACTATCTTACAGATAAATCTGAGGCTAACATGTCCATACTAAAAGTAAAAAAACATCAATTTTGATTTCATGGGGACTTTAAAGGCACAATATGTAAGATTTTTTATTAAAATATCCAAAATATAATATTCTGTTGACTTGTGTGCTTACATTATCCAAAATATTTCCAAGAATATTTAAATCCAGAAAAATAAAGAATTTAGCTAGTGTAACTAGTTTAGTGTTGTTGCGTCGCCTGCCAGTGAGGTTATACACCCTCAATTACAGGTTTTGTTTTGTAGAAAACATGGAAACAACAAAGTTGCTTTAATTTGTTATGCATTTTATTAGACAGGTGATGAACGTGCAGAGTAGCATTACAACACAACTTTCCACACATCAAATGTATCTAGTATGGTAAAACAGCACTGCTTTACGCCACATAGCCTACACATGACTGGAAAGAGCATAAGCGGTCAACTGTGTTTAGTAAAACATGGCTGCCATCTACTGGAAGTCGAACACTTTTCAAATTTATTTTGAAGATTAAACAGTAACCATACTGTATGCCAGAGAAGTGTTCAAATGAATACAGTTTCGTGCTGAAATACCAGATGTAATTATTCTAGCTGTTTGTGTTTAATTTATAATGTGACTTAGGCAGCCCCTATATTTTATAGTTTCACTGGAAACAATTTAAAATAAGGTTAATTTTTTAGCTAACATTAAAAAATAAATACTGTTACAAATGTATTGTTTATTGATAGTTAAAGTTAATACATTCGCTAATGTTAACAAATGATACCTTATTGTAAGTGTTACAGTTTCACTATCATCAGCTTTTTTTTTTTTTTTTTAATAAGAAAATGTATTATTGGTGGAATGGGTTGTGAATCAAGGGGCACCAGGTAAAATCTTGCCTAGGGCAGCAAATTGGCCAGGGCCGGCCCTGGCCCTACATTTTGTCTTTTTTGAAAATGTGTTACACGGATATCTCGGTTCGGTGCATGAGGCCTTACAACGAATACGCGCAAATTCAACCTCAATCTAGAAGGGGGCGCCCGCAGTAATGCAACTCTGTTTGATAACCACCAGCAGAAAAACAGCTAATGCCAGGAGTTACACACTTGAAAAACAAAGACCACTAGACAGTGATCATGTGCTGGTTCTGAACGCATCTCTCGCTGTCTCTCATTGGCACAAATCCAAATATTCCATAGTTCCATAGTTCTATATTTGCAATGTATCCAAATGCTAAAGTATTATTTAAGTAAACTATAGACTTTGTATTCATTACATAACATTGTAACATTATAATTTGATGTAATATTTAGTATTTTCACATCTAGGTGGAAAAAATTGTAATTGGTACAACTGTCTGTTTTTTTTTCCTGTTGTACCGAAATTGACCCCCGAACTGAGGTACGTACCGAACCGTGACATCTGTGTACCGTTACACCCCTATTGGATATGCATCACGATATGAAGTTCTACACATTAACATGCGATCACTTCCGGATACTTTCCTCCATTTTTCTTCCAACAGTTTGAGAGAGAGAGGTGGGGGGTTTTGCGTGACGTCGAACTGTGAATACAGACACAATGGCTGGATTGCATTTACATTACACTGAGATCCAATCACAATGCATCCTCAACTACCTCTAAACCAGGACACACTGATCGGTTAAAATTCTGATCAGAAGCGCATTTACACTCGTCTTTTCCACATGTATGTGGACAACATCCTGATACAGGTCGCATGTTAATGCCAAGTGTAAACGCAGCCATAGATTCAGGAGGAGCCTAATTATTTAGTCCTGTTCATACTACCATTCTTTTGGACCTTTAAACCTGAACTTGAGAAAAGATGAATCCAACATGGTGGTTAGTATATTTCTAATCTGTATTTTCATGGAAATACACTCCATTTCCTTCACTAATGAGTATTGATTTTAGTTAAAGTTAAAGTTTAGATTAAAGTTAAAATAAGCATTGGAAATTGTGTTGTTCTCTAATGGAACGGAATGTGAATCAGTATCAGATTACATTTTAAATTAGGTTATGCAGGTAGCTGCTTATGTAGACTGTAGACAGTGAGTCAGTGCACCTGATTTTGGAACAGAAAGTACAGTTGCCTGTATAATCCAGATAACTTGGCTTTCAGTGCAGCTCAATGTAATTAGTGATAATTGTAAAACCTGTTTGTTCTCCTCTGGATGCAATCAAACAGCACAGACATCATCTCAGCGTGTTCTGCTGACGGTGGCGGTAAATGTCAGCACTAATTTTAATGGCATTTCAGCATTAGTGAAGCTAAAGAGTTCTTTAAACATAAGAAGAGACGCCATTCCAGGGAGCCACTTTCGTCATTAGCTAAGAGTGGTTTAGATGTATGGAAATCAGTCGGGCTGTATTTAAAAATGACACACGACAGAGCGGAAACACCTACAGAGTGAGTAAAAATATTGAAAGATGGTTGGGAAATGAAATTATATGTATGTATACCCAGCATCGGTGAGGCCACACTGTTGTCTTCACCACCAGAGTTGAGAAAGACGTCCAACGCCTCATGGTCGGACATGTCCATCAGGTCCATTTGCTCCAGCATGTCAACATTCACCTCCATTGATGACATGCTTCCTATTGTCTCTGTGAACCAAAGGAAGAGCGACAACATCACTTCCTGCAAGCTCACACTTCAATCATTAAGACGAATCAAGGATTTGAGTCCAGGATGAATGTTTATCGCATGGAGTTCGCATCTCTGTGGACAAAGAAACCCTTCATGTGAGGTCTTACGTCAACTCTTGCCAAATAGAAGAGCAAATTTGGTTGTGTCAGATCGCATTTGATGTACAGCGCTATGTCCTGGATTCGTCACCTTGCAGTTATGTTGACTCTGTGATGTCATTAGCGCATGCTTCACAAACACAGATTGCGGCGTGGGGCATGCCCGTCACATGTGCATGTGTGAGCGTGACATCAGTAAGCAGGGCGGTGAACTGCGTACCTCAAGGTTGTGTAAGAGCGCAGCGGCACAGGGAGGTAGACAGCAAAGAGAGAGACATGTTAGCTCCCCTTTACAGTATTGAGACACAAACACAACTGCACACTCATACACTCAGAGTCTGTGTGTATGCTTTGAGAGAAATGACACAAAACACTATTACAACACAATTTTTAGTGGATACTCCAACACTTTCCTCGTCCCGATCCTTTAAAACAGAAGATTAACAGAGAGCTGATGCATATTCCCTCCTTTTTGTACATAACAGCAATGACCAGATTGGTTGATCCTAACCTTGTCTTCTTTATGACACATTATGACACATTGGCTAATCCTAACCTGGCCTTTTTAATGACCCACTGGCTGATCCTAGGCCCATCTTCTTAGTAACTCACTGGCTGGTTTTAGCACCACGTTTTTTATGATCCACCGGCTAATCCTAACCCCACCTTCCTAATGACCAACTAGCTTATCCTAACCCCGCCATCTTTATGACCCACTGGCTGCTCCTAACCCCATCATCTTAATGATCCCATGGCTGATCTTAGTTCTACCTTTTTTATGACCCAATGGCTGATTTTAGTCCCACCTTCTTAGTGACTCATTGGCTGCTTTTAGCCCCACCCTCTTTATGATCCACTGGCTAAACCTAACCCCACCTTCCTAACGACCAATTGGATAATCCTAACCCCGCCTTTTCAATGACCCAATGGCTGATTGTAGTCTTACCTTCTTTATTAGGCCATTGGCTGATTTTAGCCCCGCCTTCTTTATGATCCACTGGCTAAACCTAACCCCACCTTCCTAATGACCAATTGGATAATCCTAACCCTGCCTTTTCAATGACCCAATGGATGATCTTAGTCTTACCTTCTTTATTAGGCCATTGGCTGATTTTAGCCCCACCTTCTTTATCTACTAGCTAATCCTAACCCAGGTTTCTTCATGACCAGTTGGCTGATCCTAACCCCGCCTTCTTGATGACCTATTGGCTGGCCCTAACCCCGCCATCTTATTTACCCCATGGCTGATCTTAGTCCCATCCTCTTTATGACACACTGGCTGATCCAAGCCCCACCTTCCTAATTACCAGTTGGCTGATCCTAACCCCACCTTCTGTGTCTGATCTTACTTCCGCTTTCTTAATGACCCTATGGCTGATTTTAGTCCTGCCTTCTCTATGATTCACTGGCTGATTCCAGCATCACCTTCTTAATGCCCCAATGGCTGATCTTAGTCCCACCTTCTTTAGGACGCACTGGCTGATCCTAACCCCAGTCCTAACTCCACCATCTTAATGATCCCATGGCTGATCTTAGTTCCAGCTTCCTCATGAACAAATGGCTGATCCTAACTCCACCTTTTTAATGACAGAATGGCTGATTTTAATCACACCTTCTTAATGATTCATTGGCTGATTTTAGCCCCACCTTCTTTATGATCCACTGGCTAATCCTATCCCCACCTTCCTAACGACCAATTGGCTGATCCTAACCCCGCCTTTTTAATGACCCAATGGCTGATCCTAACCCTACCATCTTAATGACCAACTGGCTGATCCTAACCCCACCTTCCTAATGACCAATTGGCTGATTTGAACACAACCTTCTTGATGACCCATTGGCTGACCATAACCCCACCATCTTAATTACCCCATGGCTGATCTTAGTCCCATCTTCTTTATGACACACTGGCTGATCCTAGCCCCACCTTCCTAATGACCAGTTGGCTGATCCTAACCGTACCTTCTGTGGCTGATCTTAGTCCTGCTTTCTTAATGACCCTGTGTCTGATCTTACTCCCACTTTCTTAATGACCCTGTGGCTGATCTTAGTCCTGCCTACTTTATGATCCACTGGCTGATTCTAGCCCTACCTTTCCTAATGACCAATTGGCTGATCATAACCCCACCTTCCTAATGACCCTGTGGCTGATCTTAGTCCCTCTTTCATAATGACCCTATGGTTGATCTTAGTCTTGCCTTCTTTATGCCCCTCTGACTGATCCTAGCCCCATCTTCTTAATGATCCATTGGCTGGTTTTAGCCCCATCTTATTTATGACTCACTGGCTAATTTTGGCCTCACCTTCCTTATGACCCACTAGTGGCTTTTAGCCTTGTCTCCTAATGACCCATTGGCTGATCTTAGCCCTCTTTTTTTAATGACTCATTGACTGATATTAGCCCTGCTTTCCTTATGACCCAATGTCTGATCATGGCCCGTCTTTCTTACTGACCAAATTGCTGATTCTAACCTTGCTTTCTTTATGACCCAATGGCAGATCCTAGCACCTTCCTTCTTAAAAGGTTTGACATCAGCTGTGGGTAGTCTTGCTGATTGGTGAGATTTTCCACTTCCAGTCGAAGATGCTTCAGCACTCCACAATATTTGCATACTTTATAATAGATGAAGTGGATTATTTCTCAGATAAACAGAGGTTTGAATTTTACATATAGGAACCAGTATATCTGTTATTCAATACATTTATGTACTGCTTAATGTTGGGTCTATATTATCAGTTTTAATTTTGACACAATGTAACATCAAGATTACATGAAAAAAGTTTTTACTAGTATAAAAACAGAGAATTGTGAGCATAAGCAGAACTGTAGGCTTTTGCTAGCCCCGCCCCCTCGATCACTGACTAGCTGATCGTAGCTCTGCCTCACTACTCTTCCATTTGCTGCTTCAGTGTAGTTTATCTACCATTGGATCAGCATTACCCATTGGACTTACTCTTCCACAACAACTCTCTTCAGCTGCTCTTTTGTACATTCCCATGCACCATGTGTCCCCTGAGTCATTTTACACAAATTGACCGGGTTGAAGATGAAAGCAACACTCAGTTTATCCACTTCAGGCCTGGGAATTGCCTCAACCCTAAATCCAATATCTTGAGTGCTGTGGAACCGCCACTCTTATTTGTAATAATGACTGCTGAGTATTTTTGTACCAGACCATCCAAGCAGACATTTCTCAGATACATAAAAAGGCTTTGTTAAATTATTCACAGGGATACAGCATATTTACGTTTTGGTAAATGGATTCTATTGGTTTGTATTAGTGTCTGGCACATTTTGATCTGGTCCAGGTTTGAGCCAAGAGACTGGGCATAGCTCACCTCTTCTCTCTGCAATCTGTAGGTATCCTGTGGACAGGTAGTGCTCCATGTCCTGCTGAAAAGCCTCCTCAAAAAACTTTTGCCTGTCCTTTAGTTTTACCTGCGGCTGGACAGGTTCCGCCTCTGGTACTCTCTGAGCATGCTCCAGCTCCAGCTCCGCTGTGATTGGAGGACAAAAAGAAAGAAGTGATAAGACAAACCTTTTTTTTCAAACCCAAAATTTTTAGTCACCATGCTTGCATATAACAAACAACTGAGTCATAAAAAGTGTCAAAGTATTCTCTGAGATATCTTCAAAGGATATATAAAAAACAAAGGTTTAGATTAAAACAGATTTAAATCATTTTTAGATTAAGTCATTTTTCATTTTGCAAATTTGTCATACTGAGTCACAACCATGAGACAACATTCTGAACACACACACAGTACACAGTGAGCTTTCCCAAAAGCAAATGTTTTGGACAGGACAGCAGGGGGTTGTCAGTGCTGTCCAGCAGTGATTTTCAGATCTCTGCTCTGCACAGCTTGATCTGAATCAGCACATTCACAGGTAAAAAGGTGTCTTGACACGACATAACTAGCCCACATTTACCGAAAACTAGGTCTGGCGAATGCGTCACAGCCCTGTGACGTGTGCTATATGTCATTTACCACATTGGTGAATGTTCTGAAGGGTTATTTTGTCTATCTAAAGGTTATCATTATCAGTTTTGCCTTACTAAATGTGCATGCAAAAGTTTGGTGCTAATTGAAATATTTTTACACAATAAGAAATAAATCGTGTTTTTGTGAAGAGCCGTCTGAATGGTGTTAGTTATTTATTTATTTATTTATTTAGCACAGTGTTTTACTAAATGGCAAAGAGAATCCTCATGCTCACTGGCTGCAGCCTCTGCAGATACCTTAATCGTCTAATGTTGTTTAGTAACACGAAGAGCTAAAATTACATAATTAAACGCTTATTATTGTGCTTCACCAGCGGAGACAACGAGAGAAAAACTACCTGTATGGCTGAAGAAGCGGAAAAGGGTCTGAGCCAGAAGACAGAAAAAGTGACAAAGACAAAAAAAACAAGCGTAAACACGGCTACAGCATACACGAGGTGTAAAGATTTTATGACGCAGAAAAGTTGCGACAAGTTGCTTAATTTGTGTTGGACAGGTAGGAGAACAAATTAATTATGACCGCTCTCTTAAACTAAATGTAATATCGCTGTAAGTGACATAAAACACAGAGATCGTGCTGACCATTGTAGTAAACATGAAGAACTGCGTCTCTAATGCTAGCTAAAGAACTGCTAAATGCAAAACAGTGAACTGAGTGCGGAAAAATGATCATAATTTGAAACTGTAAATTGTCTGCTAAATGATTTTTGTCAATAGTTATGCCTAAAGCTAGACAAGGACTAAAGGCACAAATTCTCAGTTTAATTCAATAAGATCTTTAAAAATATAAAACGTGAAAAATAGTTTTAATTCTATATGAAATTAAATTGAAAATAAATTACTTTACAAATTTAAACAACATAAATCATGTTTGAATGTAATTTAAAAGTGATATGTGTAGCCTATTGTTTTATTGGTATATTTTAGTTTGTATAGTGTTTCTTTAAATGTTTGTTTTTCATTTTTAAATGTTTATTTTTCATTTTTAGCTTGATAGTTGTTATAGAAGTGGCACTTCTTGCTCTGCATACTTTAAGAATCATCATTGTATTTAGTATTAACCAAAGACTGTGTTGGTTTAATGTTTGTGGGAATTCCAAGTGTCTGCATATCTCTCTTATCCTTAGTCTCAGTTTCTTATATTCTGCTGTTTATGTCTATTTTACAGCCTGTTTTTACTTCTTGTGAGCTGGAGTGAATATGGAAAAATATAGCTCCTTTATTGAACTACAGAGACCTGATTGTGAGTGTGTGTTGCATCAGCATCTTGGCTGTGGATAAAAGTAAGTGTGCTCGTATTCAGTTTAGGAGAAAGCACAGATGAAACACTGTGTGTGTGTGTGTGTGTGTCTGTGTGTGTGCGCACACATCGTTTTGTTTGGTCTGTCTGTGGATTAATTAATGGCTGTGGTCATCCTGAGGGAAACAGCTCTGGTCTCTGGTCTTTCATCAAAGAGTTGTGCTCCAGTGCACGCATGTCTTCTCTTCATTTGCCATCACAAATGCTCTTTGACCAAAGGCCTGCTCACAGCACACACACACTCCAATACACTTCTGACTACACTTGAATCTAACTTTCCTCTTTTTTGAAGTTTCAATCTATAACATAGGCATCTACATACCACATAGTCTATAGTAATCATTTAGCATGATTAATGTTCCTTGTTTCAATTTTGTAATCATTATACATTCATTCTCTTCTGTTTCCATTTCGTAATCATTATACATTCATTCTCTCACACTAATGCAAGTTATTATTATATAATGGCTCATTACAGTTAATTTAATGATGCACCGTGCATATGCTTGTGTGTTTGTGTGTATGCTGTGATGTGATCATGACTAAGAGAAATAGAAGAGTCTGTGCATGACAGCGTAGAATAGAAACATGTAATATTCTGTTCTCAGCCTGCCAGACTGATTTTGCTCCCAAAGTGCCGTCTGAGAGAATTTCCTCAAAGATATCGCTGCTCAGAAAGACAGTTCAGCTTGTGTTAGAAGTCTAGTTTTCCTTCAGACTGTTATTTCTCTTGAGGGGAGCTTCAGTCTTTGCTGCTGCTGTCCAGATGCACTGACCTGAGACTGAACGTACTTATTTTCTCAACGAACACAGAGTCTTTAAGAGGACTAGAGAGTTTTGAGCTAAGAAATAGAGTCTTCTAGCAAGTACTACAGCTTTTATATAATATAGGGCTTTAAAAATGAACATACATTAATAAAAGAGAAGTTTATTGGGAGAAAGAATCTAAGTTTTAAAGGATAAGTTCACTTCCAGAATAAAAAATTTCCTAATAATTTACTCCCCCATGTCATCCAAGATGTTTGTGTCTTTCAGTCTTGGGTCGCAAAGAAATTAAGGTTTTTAAGGAAAACATTACAGGATTTTTCTCGATATAGTGGACTTCAGTGTTGGCCAACAGGTTGAAGGTCCAAACTGCAGTTTCAGTGCAGCTTCAAAAGGCTATACACGATCCCAGCCGAGGAATAAGGGTCTAGCGAAACGATCTGTCATATTCTTATAACAATACAAATGTATATACTTTTTAACCACATATACTCATCTTGCTTCAGCCTGACCTCACACATTACGTAATCACGTTGAAAAGGTCACGAGTGACAAAGGTGGAAGTACCAACCCAGCGAACATGCAAAGAAAGTCAAACACTCTTTACAAAAAAAGGTTAAAACAACAATGTCAGCCAATTTTGAAGTTGGAGGAGAAAATGCCCTACTTTTTTGAACCAAAGTACACAGACAATTTTTTTTTTGTTTTGTTTTGTTTTTTGTTCTCACTAGATCGTTTCACTAGATAAGACCCCTATTCCTCAGCTGGGATCGTGTAGCGCCCTTTGAAGCTGCATTGAAACTGCAATTTGGACCTTCAACCCGTTGATCCCCATTAAAGTCCACTATATGGAGAAACATCCTGGAATGTTTTCTTCAAAAACCTTAATTTCTTCATGACTGAACACAGAAAGAAATGTTGGATGACATAGGGGTGAGTAAATTATCAAGAACATTTTATTCTGGGGTCATTTGCATAAACATAGACACTATGTTAAGACTGTGTCTTAAGAACTAGTTTGACCAACTAGTAGTTAGCCAAGAGATAACCAGTCTCACATTTCTGATTAAAACCGGGCCAATCTACATTTTTGTAACTGATATTAAACAGTTATGACCAGTCTAGATGAAAACAAATTTGATTATCTAACTTTTTAAGACTAGTATAAGCAGTTTATGCTAACGGTCCCTGGAAGTGAACTAGTGGGCCCTGGCCTGTTGTTTTAGAGCGGCTGTTCTAGTGGACTAGAGAATCAGTCAAGGAATGTTAGCAAAACTGCCACTTTCCTGATCTAAATAGCTTCCAATTCTATAATTGTAGCACTTGGACAGTTTCAATATTGGACTAAGACATCTCATTGAATTTATTATCATAAAGCCCATTCACACCAATAACTTTAACTACATTTGCTGAATATTATCCACACAACACACATTAATGCTCTGTTTATTGTAAGATGTAAAAACATAACTGCTATGAAAGCAATCCCAATGATATAATTTCCCTGCCATTATCATTATAGTTGCTCTCTACAGTGATTTTTAAAACATTATGGTTATAGTTATTGTTATAGTTAGCATTTCTTTGGATGAACTGGCCTTTAATCTTCCACTGGAGAATCTGCAGAATTCAAGAGCTCTTGGATCCTGTATAAAAACTCCCATCTGCCCATAGCCACAGCATTCCCAACTTTGAAAATGTAGGATATTTTTGCCGTTCCAGTTATAGCTATTGCTTTAGAACAGCGATTTGAGGAAACATTATGAATGTTATATATGTGACCCTGGACCACAAAACCAGTCTAAAACAGCATGGGTATATTTGTATACCCAATAGCCAAAAATACATTGTATGGGTCAAAATTATAGATTTTTCTTTTATGCCAAAAATCATTAGGATATTAAGTAAAGATCATGTTCCATTATGATATTTTATAAATTTCCTATCATAAATATATCAAAACTTAATTTCTGATTAGTAATATGCATTGCTAAGAACTTAATTTGGACAACTTTAAAGGTGATTTTCTCAATATTATTATTATTATTATTATTATTAAGTTGGCTTGAGAAAGCCAACTTACTGAAATGCTATTTGAACGTATTATTATTCTATTATTCAGCGTATTATTCTTATAATTAAACTTCTATAACTTTTTTAACTTTTCAAACTTTCTGGTCCATCTTTCTCGAGCCAACTTAAAGTTTGTCTTGAAGATTCCAGATTTTCAAATAGTTGTATCTCGGCTAAATATTGTTCTATAAACCATATATCAGTGAAAAGCTTATTCATTCGGCTTTCAGATGAATTATGAATATTAATTAAAAAAAAAATTCAAAAACCTTGGAATGTAATACACAAATACACTCTTAAAAATAAAGGTTCCAAAGGTGTGTTTCTGCAGTGATTCCACAGAAGAACCATTTTTGGTTCTCCAAAGAACCTTTCAGTGAACAATTCCTAAAGGAACCATTTTGAAGACATTTTAAATATCTAAAGAATCATTTTCCACTATAAAGAACCATTTCTGCATTTGAAAGGTTCCATGGATGTTCATGGTTCTTCATGGAACCATCGATGCCAATAAAGAACCTTTATTTTTAAGTATGTAATATGGATTACTTTCATGTGGCTGTATTGTCCTTTTTAAAGCTTGAATGCTTTAGGTTACTGTAACTGCACCAAAAAGAATGACAAATGCATTATTTAAAGGAATAGTTCACCCAAACATGATAATTCTGTCATTAATTACTCACCCTCATGTCATTTCCAAATCTGTAAGGCCGTTGTTCATCTTCAAAACACAAATTATTGTGTCAAAAGATATTTTTGATGAAATTTGAGAACTTTCTGACCCTGCATAGACAGTACCACAGCTACCACAGCAGAACCACACACATACGTCATGAATGCAAAACGAAGACTGACACAGGAGAGAAGAAACTGAATAAAGTCGTTATTTATTTTTAAGTTAGTTAACCCTTGTGCAGCCTTTTGGACATTTTTGTCCTTTTCAGTCTTGTTTTTTGTGATCATTTCGCCTGTGTTATTGCCAGCTGCATACATTTTGGCACAGGTGTGTATTTTTATAGGAATTTTACTATTTCACCTCCATTTTAATAAATCTATTTTGCACTAGGTACAAAAAAAGTGTAACACTCAGCACCTTTTGGACAAAAATGTCCCCATTGCAACCCATTAAAACTGCTATTTTTAATCACAGTGCCATTCAACTGTAAAATGATGCTATTTTTGTTAATAGACTTTCATTCTATTGGCAAGGCTTCAAAATTTTTTTTTTTTTTTTTTTTTTACCATTTTTTACCAGATGGTGCCATTTTTTTCAGGTTTTTTATAGAGCCAACTGGATAAATAATTCAGTTATAATTGTGTGGGTGTGTTGGTATGGATGTCAGAGTGTGGTTTGTACGTGTGTCATAAAAAATAAATGTGTGTGCGTGTGTGTTCTTGTAATATTTGAGAGAGAAAAACTCTACTGAAAATCACAAATCCAACCACTGTGTGCACCAGCGGAGTTTTGTTGGCATCTTATGGGGGAAATTTGGTACTGCGTCCAAACAAAATCTTCCTGAAAGCTCATTTTTTAAGATTTCAACCTCAAACTTGGAACACAACTTGTTTAGATTTATGGCTTTATTTTGTAGCAGGTTTAGAGTTCAACATATTTCATACAATATATATTTTATATAAATTTTTGTTCATAAAGCATTTTTATAAACTTAAACCTCTCTAACTTTTTTTTTTTGGTTTCCATTTTTAAACTTTTTTACTTCAACAATAATCTTCCATGGGTCGTCTTTAAAATTAGACCAAACTTAACTGCTCCCAAGCTTAAAATTTATATGCACTAGGTACAAAAAATAGTTCCTCTCAGCACCTTTTGGACAAAAATGTTGGACATTTAAACTGCTATTTTTGGTCGCATTGCCATTTAACTGTAAAATGATGCAATTTTTGTTAGGAGGCTTTCATTCTGTTGGCAAAGTGTTAAAATTTAATTTTTTACTATTTTTTCCTAGATGGTGCCGTTTTTTCAGGTTTTACCTATAAAGCAAATACTCGCTTTATTCCTGTTTTTTGCTTCTGCATATTATAGAGCCAATTGGATAAATAATGCAGCTATATTTGTGTGGGTGTGTTGGTATGGATGTCAAGAGTGTGGTTTGTATGTGTGTCATAAAGAAAAAAAAATGTGCGTGTGCGTTCTTGTTATATTTGAGAGAGAAAAACTCTACTGCAAATCACAAATCCAGCCACTGTGTGGTTTGGACTGACAGTTTGACACTGCGCCCAAACAAAATCTTACTGAAAGCTCATTTTTTGAGATATCAACCTCAAATTTGGAACACAGCTTGTTTATATGTATGGCTTTGCTTTTCTAGCAGGTTTAAAGTTCAACATGTTTCATAAAAATATATATTTTATATAAAATATAAAATAGGCTTCATTTAAAAGATTTTCATGAACTTAAACCTCTATAACTTATTTTTTATTTCACTTTTTAAACTTTTTCTACTTCATCAGTAATCTGCCATGGGTCTTCTTTAAAATGAGACCAAACTTAAGTCTGTGATTCAAATTTTTTACATTTTTTTTTTTTTTTAGGTACACTTAAGTGACCTTTTATTTCATGTATATTATATTATCTGCAAGTACATGTTTTTTGAAAATATACTTATAAGATTTTAAGTACACTCCAAATGCACAATCAGTGCAATTAAGTGCCTTTTTTTTTTTTTTTTTTACAAGGGCTGTAAAATGCTCAACTGTTCAGAAGACGATGTTCAATTTTCTGCAAAGCCAAACAAACTGCTTGCCAGTGCCAGAGTTCCCAGGATGCTTTTGTGTGCTTAGTCCTTATCTAAGACTGTGACGTATCTGTGTGCTCATTGCTTGTGCCCAAACGTTTGAATTCTGTCTTTCCATATAAAAAAAGAAGAATTTTGTTAAAAGTCCAAGAGGTGAGACGCAGGCACAAGTGAGCAGGTGCTGACCTAAAGACCGTAATGAGATGATCCCCAGAGACAGAGAGGGAAAGCAGGCTTAATAGTCATCATTCTGATGGCAGTCATCTGGCTGTGTGATTTAATGCCGATTAATTGGATCTACTTATTGACTGCGTCATACCGCAATGAGAGCATGAATGATTGCCCACAGAATACCCCTACACACACTCCATCTATCTTGGTTTGTGCTCGTGTAATGGCTTCATTTGTGCGTAATTGCGATGACAGATTGTAGGGCCGTAGAAACAACAGAGACGCGTGCTGCGAGTGGAGTGTGCACTATTGAGTGGAAGACGATGTGCTTGGTTTGCCATATGGGCTGTTGTAAAGACTCATTCACACCAGCCGTAGTTCACGTCTCAGCCTTTGTGCGGAGACACCTGCGTCTCATACTGTGCCGTGCTCCATCTAATTTGGCCTCATTCAGAGCTCCGTAATGTCTCGTCGTGAGATCGCAAGCTATTTTGTACGCTACGTGAGGGTTTTAAGTGTGAAGTGCTTAGGATTGACACTGTTAAGGCAGAGTGAGAGGGAAAGTGTGGCTGTTCATGAGAGAGATTAAAGCAGCACACCTACTATGAGGGATCAGACTGCTAAATATGAAAATGAATACATTTTTTAATTGCAAATGAATAAAACTATATGAGGGCAAAATGGAGTGTAATTCATATGCAAGACCTTGGATGATTATAGGTATTAATGGCTGCTATTTTTTGTCAGTAGACATTTAACAGTGACATATGTGATTGCATAATAAATGCATGGAAAAATGCAATTCACACATACAATTAATGTAAAATGTGAATTAATTATAGTATATAATAATATAATATTAATTATATTATATTAATTTTTTAGTTTTTCTTTCTTTATTTATTATTTAGATGGCATAAAGTTAAAAATGGCCTGGTAATGCAATATCATTATGAAGAAATGTGGCATAATCTTCAATTTCTGAAACAACAGTGCTTCACTGCTTATTAATATCAGAAACGTTTGTCCACCTAATCAAAATCATGTGGTGCAACTAACAGAATCAAGCATAAAAAAAACTTTCAGACCCTTAATATGTCAAATATAGTAATTTGACTTTATGACAAGACAAGGTTAGTTCAGGTTGTAAAATGTCATGTAGTGCAACCATAAAACGTAAAAAAGTAATATTTAGGCATAGGAAGTAACTTATAAATAAATAAATTACTAAATTAATACATTATTATTAGTAATTATTTAAATTATATATATATATATATATATATATATAATATGAGATTTATTGCATTAATATTTATATTCATGCAATATTCATGCAATATAATATTGATGATTTAATCATATATAATAACTTAATTTGTGTGTGTGTGTATATATATATATATATATAATATATATGATTTATTTTAATTAATATTTTTATATTAACATATTAAATTATATATAATAATAATGAATACTAATTAATGTAATTAATAATAGCAAGACAATTATATAAAAGTAATAATTACTGAAATGATATATATATATAATTACATTTTTATTTATAAAATTAATACTTTATATATATCAAATCATATATAATTACTAAAAATGAATTAACAATGAATGATGTAATAATTATATTATTAATAATAGTTATATAATCATGTATAATGAATAATTATGTAACTGTATGTATAATGTATATAACAATAAATAATAATAATAATAATAATAATAATAATAATTATATATATATATATATATATATATATATATATATATATATATATATATATATATATATATATATAAATATATGTATATGTTGAAATAATATTTTCTACATTTATTTACATTCTTATAAATACATTCTTGATAACAAATACTTAATGTCACATTACAAAGCCATTTTATATGTGGTTTGTCAACATCACAGTAACACAAAAAAAGTGTCAATGTACACTGGAACCAAATGTTTTGGTGTGTTTGCTTGTTTTTGTCCTATAGTGACCTTTCATGCTTCATATTGCTCTATTTGTGAACTTAATGGTGTGAATGACACTAATTGATAGCAAATAGATATCAAAGTAAATGATTTAAAATGATAAGACAAAAACTGATTTTATTTGCTCATGTGAAGGTGCTCAGCATGTTAAACAGGAGTTCACCACTGGTGTTAGTCTTGTCATTCCTAATGGTTCCAGACAGAGATAGAAGATGTTTAATAAATGAAGGCTATGCAGAGAGAGTTTGATTGAAGTGCTCTCAGGAGAGCTGCAGCACCGTACTGATTTCCTGTCTGCATCTGCCCAGTCTGGACACATATCGTGACTGGATTCGTTCACACATCAATAAACCACATTTCATTTGGAGTCAGCAGTGAATCTTCCGGGCCTTTTTTTTTTTTTTTTTCTCACAGTGAGAGAGGGAGATCTTCACCAATGAGAGGCCTACTGAACTGCATGGTTTATTGGATACACACACACATAAACACACACACACACATGGAAGGAAGTCCACAGGCTGCAATTCTCTTTTCTTGCCATTGTTCATTTAGCCTGATGAGTCTGCTGTTGTGTTCCAGCATTCTGCATGCCAGCACCCTTCAGTGTAGGACGGTACGAGTGTCAACCTCCTAGCGGACTGAGTCACACTGCTCCTGTCTGGACTGCTCTCTATCTAGTTCTGAGAAATAGGTCATATTAATTCACTTCTTCTAGAAACCTCAGCATGTGTTTGGAGAAAGCTTGACCACCCACAAAGAACAAAAAACACAATTCTATTATTATTATTAACATCTATCTATCTATCTATCTATCTATCTATCTATATGTTGTTCTGTCATTCTATCTATCTGTCTGTCTATTGTTCTTTCTATTGTTCTTTCATTCTTTCTATCATTCTAAATTGTTCTATCTGTCTTTCTATCTATCATTCTATGGTACTATTCTATCTTTCTGTCATTTATTGTTCATCTATCTATCTATCTTTTTATCGTTCTATCGTTCTACCCATTTTTCATTCTATCTATTGTTCTATCATTCTATCATTCTATGTATCATTCTATCTACTGGTCTATCGTTCTTTCTATTCTTTCGTTCTTTCTGTCGTTTTAAATTGTTCTATGTGTTGTTCTATCTATCATTCTATTGTATTATTCTATCGATCTGTTTTATTGTTGTCTATCTATCATTTTATCTATCTATCATTCTTTCTATCATTCTATCGCTCTATCTATCATTCCATCGTACTATTGTTCTATCTATCATTTTGATGTTTTAGTGTTCTTTATCTATCTACAGCTCTATCTATTGTTCTATCCATCTGTCGTTCTATCTGTTTATCTGTCTATCTATCTATCTATCTATCTATCTATTTATCTCTAATTATATCTATCTATCTGTCTATCAATCGTTCTATCTATCATTCTATCTATTGTTCTAT
Source organism: Cirrhinus mrigala (assembly GCA_036247105.1). Lineage (NCBI taxonomy): Eukaryota > Metazoa > Chordata > Actinopteri > Cypriniformes > Cyprinidae > Cirrhinus > Cirrhinus mrigala. Next base: position 2,558,700 of record CM070025.1, on the reverse strand, counting down.
CTCTCGTTCTATCGTTTTATCATCTATCTATCTATCTATCTATCTATCTATCTATCTATCTATCTATCTATCTATCGCTCTATCTATTGTTCTATCTGTTATTCTATCTATCTATCTATCTATCTATCTATCTATCTATCTATCTATCTATTGTTCTATCCATCTGTCTATCTATCTATCTATCTATCTATCTATCTATCTATCTATCTATCTATCTATCTATCTATCTATCTGTCTGCCTGTCTATCTATTGCTCTATTGTTCTATCCATCTGTCATTCTTTCTATTGTTCTTTCATTCTTTTTATCGTTCTAAATTTATCTATCTATCTATCTATCTATCTATCTATCTATCTATCGTTATATATCTGTCATTATATATCTGTCTATCATTTGATCTATCTGTCTATTGATTTTACTGTCTGTCATCTATCTGTCTGTTTTTTTAAATTGAGGTTCAGTTTGTTAATTATGTTTATTAATCCAGGTTAATGTTCATTAATACATATACTAGTGTTCATTGGTAGTTCGGTCATAATATATCATTCATTTAGCCAGTTAGTAAATTCTCATCAGGCCATCAATCAAACCATTAGTCAGTATGATTGATTATCAGAGACTTTTACTTCAGCTAAAGGATTCTCCATCGTCTGATCTAATCTGACTCTACAGCAACCAAGTGCACTTGACACACCGGCAGAAAAGTGTAACATCTTTTATGCTTTTAGGCCTAGAAAAAAGAATTGCACATTGCAGTCATCTTATGACATCTTAACTAACTCTCAGTAAAAACCCCCTACACACCCCACCCCAGTCAGAGGTATAAACATTTAACAGCCCAGAGCTTCGATCAACGTTATTTAATGTGCCATTCTGAGAGAATGCATTATCCATGCTGAACAGCTGTAAACGCCCCCGCCCTGGATCAAAGGACTGCCTCAGACTATTACTTCACTTTTCTGTCAGAGAGATACGAGCTGTGAACATGTTATGTCTTAATGTGTAATGGACCCATGATGCCCGCCCCAAAGCCAGCGGGTATCAGGCTATTCGGGAGGAACAGGAAGAGAACAAAACAAATCCTTTGCTTGCATTTAGGATGACAGCTTTCCTACCCTCAGAATTACTGGCTGTTACACTGCTCATCAGCAGGCTCCCTACTGTAGGCACTGCTTTTGCACTACAGAGTGAAATGAACGAAGCCTTCAGAGGATTATTTGGTGTTTAATACAACTTAAGATCAATAGATAGCATTTGTGACACAAAAAATAATAAAACTTGTCTGTCCTTTTTTTAAAAAAAGCAAGCATTGAGGTTATGGTTAAGCGCTTAAATGGGCCATTTTTTAGAGGATTTAAAAGCAGAAATGTCACTCTTGTGAAAAAGAAGTACACTTTATCATACTTTCAAAGGCTGGGACACACCAAGCCGATGGTCATTGCAATTTTACATAGAAAAGCTTAGTAAGTGTTTTCTCACGCTTAATTCATGTTGACATGCATATTGTTTATGTCCTCTGGAGTATTTAACATTCACTTCCATTTTCTATTTGCCCCATTCACTTCCAATGTTTTAGGTTCCTCACTGTAACCCAGATTTTTACATATTGTGAAGAAAAGGAGGAACAAGTTGTGAATAAATTTGTGATTACTATTATGCCAAGTGTTGTCAGTTGAGCTTAACTTGTTGGAAATACTGGTTTAAGGTCCTTTCACATAATTGGTGTCGATGTTCCCTCATGTTTTGAGCTACAGCGGCACTCAACATTCAAGCCGTTTCAACTCTGACCCCATTTACTGTGGACCTTTGGTAGCACAGACACTGATGACCAAAAGAATCAAATTATGCATCATTAAGTAGATGTAAAACCGAACACAAGACTGATCCTGTTAGTAAAAGGATATGTTGTTTACCACAAACTGAATGGAATTCTTCAGAAATACTAATTGACTTGTAAACAGCGTTAAGCTGTAGCAGCTCCTGCAGGTGCATCGGTTGCCATGACTTTAAATGATGTTTTTCTTTCGACTGCTTTCAAGGCTGTTGAAGAGTATTCTGTAGGTTTGAGTGGGAGAGAGGCACAGGCAATGACACTGCATGATGTTCAACAGGTAACCAAGCAACGAGCAAACAACAAAACACGGCAGCCACGAGCTGCCCCTCCGCTCGCCCACTTAATCATATCCTCATGAGCTCGTTACAACGCCGCTGCATCTCTGCTGCACTCCAATGACTGGACGCTCACCATGAAGATCACTGACTTGTGCTTTGAGCAGCTTCAGCTGACTTCTGTTGAACAGCAGAGTAACATGTAGTAGTGGGTGGTTAATGTCTTGGAAAGAATGCTGTTATCTTAGAAAAGTGTGTGGGCTCGTGATAGAGCGATACTGAATATGGGTCAGTTATGAACAATTTAAAAATTTGAGTCTGTTTCAATGAATAAGAAATATCAAAAACTGCACACTCAAATATGAAAATTTGCTGGAAATGTACTCACCCTCAGGCCATTCAAGATGTAGATGAGCTTGTTTATTCATTGGAATGCATTTGGAGAAGTTTAGCATTACATCACTTGCTCACCTCTGCAGTGAATGGGTGCCGTCGATATAAAAGTCCAAACAGCTAATAAAACATCACAATAAGTATCCACATCCACAAGTAATCCACACCGCGCAGTCTGTCAGTTAACATCGTGTGAAGTGAAAAGCTGTGTGTTTGTAAGAAATAAATCCATCCATAATATTGCTTTCTCCAGTGAAAGTCATCTTGTCTGAATCAGGAGAGAAATATGCACAGATCAAGCACCGTTTACAGGATTTAACAGTCTAAAACAGTTCTAAACGTAGGTGCAATTATGATATCAGAGGACAATGGGGGATGGATTTTTCACTGTAGAAAGCAATATTAGCAAAGTTGTGAATTTAACTCATGAGATTTGAATATCGCATAAAACTTTTGCAAATAAGCACCATTTCTATCCAACGAGTCAAAGAGATCAAAACCGTCACTTCCTGATAAACTAACACTAAATATCACTAAGAAAAGAAGGAGAAGCCTGAGTATAACAACTTTCATATATGATAAATTACTTGCACCTCAGTGCAAGCAGAAAAAACACAATATATGTGGTCATTGCTTTCGGAGGTGGATGCCTGCTTTGGGAACACAGTCATATAAGACAGCTCTGGTAGGCAATTATACAGAAATACTTTAACAACAGACTTTGCTTAGGCATTGCAGAACGACCATAATATTTAATATGCTACTCCGCTGGGTAGTCAGGTTATGCCATCCCGTCGTGCAAAGTCACATGACTTTTTTGATGTGCATGGAGGAATTTGTTCAGCAAATGCATTGCCATCTCCCATTATTTGCATTAACCCTTTTTCACACAACTCAAAAACTACCTCAAGCGAGCGGAAAAACTTTAATTATTTGACGTATTAAGGCATTTAAGAGATTTTTTTTTAATTATTTGGCATTTCTACCACTTGTTTGTATGACGACATTTTAATGCCATGTTAAAAATTTTTTAAAAAATCTAAAATTACGAGATTGAAGTCACAATATTTTGAGAATTAAATCAAAATTATGAGAACAAAGCAGAAACTTCAAGAATAAAGTCAAAATGTTTCGAGAATTAAATCGTAGCAATTAAAGTTATGTTTGAGACTGTGCATGCAAATGGCCCAGATTTGGGGCACTGGGAGAAGTTGCCAGGCCACTGGAATTTAATTGAATATATGTGGGATTATTAGCAGAAATCATACCATGTGTGAACTCACAGGGACAATAGGCTTGGAAATAATATTTCACGTCTTCGATTGCATTCATTAGGCCTATTTGTAGTGTGCCAGTCCCCCAATAATAGCAAAAAGCTTTGTGCTTTTCATACTTTTAATATAAAAGAAAGTCTCAGCTTACAAAATCTGTCAGTTTTATAGTAAAATATAAACAATGTGTCTTGCAGTAATGTGTTTTTCATTTTTTTAATGTAGCGAGACAGATTGCAGATTCATGTGAATCAGTCATCTTTTCGAAACATACATTTTTTTTTTTAATTTTACTGTTTTCTTTTTGAAAATTCCACCACCTACTCTGCAAAAATGTCTGTGGTGTCCCATCTTTCATCCCTCACATGTAATTAATTAAAAACAACAATAAAACGTTCTAAAGGTTGAAGTGGACTGCAACTCATTAACATAAGTTATATTTTTGTCTTTTCTGAGGTATATAAGTAACTATTCCCGAGCTGTTTTTTTTTCACGGTATAATAAAGTAAATGACTGGAAATAATATTTAACATCTTCCATTCATTGTTTGTAGCATGCCAGCCACCCAGTAATCACAATAATTTTGTGCTTTGTGGCTTTTAATATAACACAGCTCAGCTTTCAAATTCTGTCAGTTCTATCACGAAATACAAATTATAAATGTGTTTTTCCTCTTTATTTCGAGTTTATAGCACAATATAAATTTGAAGGAACATCAGAAGGAATGAAAAAAAAAAAACAGTGTAGCCTAATGAAATGAATGTCTCATTGTAATCGGTAAGATGACTGACTCACACGCTGTTTAAACTGAGGCGAATACAGTGATCTGTCACGCCACATTAAAGAGCATGAAAAACACATTATTGTAATAGACAAATTGTTTGTATTTCAATGTAAGACTGACAGATTTTGATAGCTGAGAAGCTGAAATATCTCCCGCTGCTCCTAAACCGGGTCATTTGCATGCGCAATAGACTAGAATACTCTCTCAAAATATGAGAACTTTAATCTCGTAAATGCTACAAATTTATTCTCAGAATTTTTACTTTATTCTCAAAATATTTTGACTTAATTCTCAAACATTTCAACTTTATTCTTGAAACACGTTGACTTTATTCTCATAATTTTCACTCGAAATATTTCGACTTTATTCTTGTAATCTTGTTTTCTTTTTTTTTTTTTACGTGGCATTAAAACGCTGCTGTACGTTTGTGATGCGATACTTCAAAATGCACATAAAACAGGGTGATGGAAACATTGCTAATAATAATGGACTGATAGTTTGGCTAGAAGCAATGATTTAAATTTAAAACAGGTTTTCACTTCACAAGATGTTAACTCATAGACTGGAGTGGTGTGGATTACTTGTGGATTATTGTGATGTTTTTATTAGCTGTTCCAACTCTCATTCTGACGGCACCCATTTACTACAGAGGATCCATTGGTGAGCAAGTGATGCAATGCAACGTTTCTCCAAATCTGATGAGGAAACAAACTGATTTACATCTTGGATGGTCTGAGGGTGAGCAGATTTTCAGCAGATTTTAATTTTTGGTGAATTATTCCTTTAAGCCCTATATACGGTAATGTTTACTACTACAAATTAATATAAAGCACAAAATTATTCGATATTTTTTCATAAATAAAGGGATTTCCTTGAAATGCGTTGATCAGATGTGTGATATGAGTCACACTGACACCCATCAGATGTGAGCAGCTAAGCCTGCTCAATGAAAACCCAATGGCATCAAAAGTGTAATATTCCAATAATGACATTAAGCTGTCAATCAATCATGTGCATTAGCGACAGCCAGCGGAGCTCATAATCCTCCTCCCACATCCACATGGGAAAAGTCAGAGGTGTCAGCTCTGGGCAGAGCAATACGATTAGACGGTACCAACTGAACGATGGGGTGGTTTCCATAATGCATTAAGCCAATAATGTACGACAGCAGTGGAGAATTTTATGTGCAGTGCACTAACCAAATGTATTCCCGTACATGACGTTACACAAAACCTCAACTTATTTATTACGCTTACAGGTGTGAAAAACTGTTTTCCAGAGATATTTCATTATATGCTGAGAATAAGTGAATAAGATAATAAACCAAATTATGTAGGTTAATCACAAACAGCTGAGACTTTCATTAGCAGTGTGAGTTATTTCTTTAATAAAGTTGGCTCCTTTCTCTGAATTTATTCCCCCAGTGTTGACAATTTCAGCACAAAGCTGTGAAAAAGTGGAGACATGGTCGATTTAATAATCCTCTTTTTGTCTTGCAGTTTTAATGATTCTGTTCATTAACGACAACTCTCCCTGGTACAAAGTGTAACAGCCGGCTTCTGGAAGTAAAATCTCATTAAAGTTCATCATATTGTTTAAAAAAAAAAAAAAGTTTTTAATAGTCAAACTACTGTATGTTACCCCCCAAGTAATCTAAATATATATGTCTTATGGGTTATTGGTAATGCAATTTATCTTACTAATACATATGAATTTTGAAATACACATGTATGTACAACTACATATACAAAGTATAATATCATCATTAGATAGAGGAAGGTGGTCACTGTTGCATTCTATTGGTAAATATTATATAGTGTCTAAATGTGTTTCTCTGTTTTTTCCTTCTTTTTCTTTTCAAGGCAAGCAAACATGTCTTTTTCTTGTGCTCTGACCCCAATCTAGCTCCTGAATAAAGGCCACTCTTTCGCATGAAAGGCCACAAGCATGAGAACGAAAATGAGGGGGGTGGAAGACACAAGGACAAAAATAGATTCACGCATTTATGCAAGCGTGTTCCTCAGGGTTGTGTTTTCTAACCCCTCCAGATCTGTACATCTTATGTTAATTTGAGTTGACTGAGCAGGTCTGTAGATGAGCTTTTCCCTTTGATAGAGGTAAAATGGTGTTATGTTCAATATGTGCCATCCTCATGCCAACCCACACATTTCCCAGGGTGATTGTTAGAGGAAGCTGCAACAATCCCAGCTTACCAAGGTCACCGTAAGCAAATGAGCCGATGCAAATTAAGACGGTAACAAAGAATTATACAAGATGATGCCTTTGTGCTCTGGTTTTCCTTAAGTAAAATTTTCATTTGCACTTTAGCATTTATTATTAATGGAAGAAATTGAGTAGAGTCGTTATTTTTGTTTTCTTTGCGTGCAAAAAATATTCTTGTAGTGTCATAAAATTAAGATTGAACCACTGATGTCACATTAACTATTTTAACAATTTCCTTACTACCTTTCTAGGCCTTGAATGTAGTAATTGTGTTGCTGTCTATGCAGGGTCAGAAAGCTCTTGGATTTCATCAAAAATATCTTAATTTGTGTTCTGAAGATGAATGAAGGTCTTGCGGGATTGGAACAACATGAGGGTGAGTGACAGAATTTTCATTTTTTGGGTGATCTAACTCTTTAATTCACAGATGAACTATGACTTGCTATAGTTATTTAATATATTTGAGTAAATATATTTGGTTTGCTTACTTAAAAGAGAAAGTGTAAACATTTGAAATAAAGTCAGCTTTTAGTATACACATACAAGTATATATATCATGAAATAAAAGCAGGAAATTCACATTTTCTTTAAAACTCTCATTACTAAACCCTACCCTATCAGATTTGTGGGACTTCTGTTAGTACTGCTGGTTAAAGCAGGTGCATGTCTCATAGAGAGTATCACTTACAATTGCCTGCATTCTGCCATGCGTCTTAGTATTGATAAAGCTATAAATACCACTTTAACCCTGAAATATGATATGATAGTCAGAAGTAGTCTGACGGTGCAATGATAGCCTGTCTGAAAGGACTAGGCAGCCTGACAAGAAGATGATTAGATAAGAAGGCTCTAAACATAGAGAGTTCCCTTAAATTGATCAGACATCCTTTTTCTGTCACATCTCTCCAGGTCTGAGAATATCAGAGTGCTTTCAACCATAAAACAGCAACAGCAGAGCTAGTATGTAGGGAAACTGCCTTAAATGAAAGAAATAGTTTTGTGGAAGAAAAAAAAAAATTAAATTTGCAGACAGTGGGAGACTTTCTAAAGCCTTTGAAATTATAATAAAATAATGTTTTACTTTATTTTTTTTACTTATTTATTTATTTATTTTTTAAAATAAAACGGTTTATTGAAACTTTATTTTTTTATTTTATTTTATTTTATTTATTTATTTTATTTTTTTTTTGCATGTGGATCATAATACATTAGACTTTTATGGTTCTTATATCATGATATATTATGTGAGGCCCAAACTGAGCAAAAATGTACATTTATATGGACAAAAATTAAGATGAATTTCTGTCCAAATGTGTCTAAATATGACTAATAATTAGGTACACAGGTGTAATGTAGGTGTATTGCTACACAGATGTCACGGTTTGGTACGTACCTCGGTTCGGGGGTCACGGTTGGATACAATTTCGGTACAACAAGAAAAAAACAACAACAAATCTACTGTGCTAGGTTTCTTTTTATTTATTTTGAACAGACAGTAGTATCAATTACAATTTTTTCCATATAGATTTGAAAATACTAAATATTATATCAAATTATAATGTATATTATATTATATATATACTTGTTTTCTTTATTTTACAAAAGACCTTTTACAGCGATGCATCATTAAAGGAACACTCCACTTTTTTTTTGAAAATAGGCTCATTGTCCAACTCCCCTAGAGTTAAACAGTTGAGTTTTACCGTTTTCGAATCCATTCAGCCAATCTCCGGGTCTGGCGGTAGCACTTTTAGCATAGCTTAGCATAGATCATTGAATCTGATTAGATCGATAGCATCCCACTCAAAATTGACCATATATAATGATGATATTTTTCCTATTTAAAACTTGACTCTTCTGTAGTTACATCGTGTACTAATACTGACAGAAAATGAAAAGTTGCGATTTTCTAGGCTGATATGGCTAGGAACTATACTCTTTGCTCCCATACAATGGGTGCAGCGGGCGCAATGATAACTTACGCAGCGCCTGAAAGTGACCGGCGCTAAGTTTGTGTAGATGCAGAGTTGCAGCCGGCAGAGTTGACGGCTGTGTAATATCATTGCGCCTCCTGCACCTATGGTACGGCAGCAAAGTTCCTTGATTATTACACCGGACTGAGAGTATAGTTCCTAGCCATATCGACCTAGAAAATCGCAACTTTTCATTTTTTGTACATGTCTTTGTACATGATGTAACTACAGAAGAGTCAAGTTTTAAATAGGAAAAATATCAAAACTCTTTGGTCATTTTTGAGCGAGATGCTAACGGTCTAATCGGATTGTGTGCGCGCACACAAAACATATCAGTTCCAGCATTGCCGACTTGAAAGCCCAGTTGGTACGTTATCAAAATAAAATACAGTGAACCAAACATCAGCGCGCCCGCCTCATTGTGTCACTGTTGTAACGCGACTGAAGTACAAAGTCTATAATTTACATAAATAATAGCATTTGGATACATCGCAAATACGGAAATATTATGGAATATTTGGATTTGTGCCAAATAAGAGAGGTAGGATCCAAGAGCTCAAAGCTCGATTTTGCAAACAGTGGTGTGCACAAGCCTTAAAAGTATACTTCTTTGTCAGTGAGAGACGCATTCAGAATCAGCACATAATTACCGTCTAGTGGTCTTTGTTTTTCAAGTGCGAAACTCCTGACATTCGCTGTTCTTCTGCTGGCGGTTATCAAACAGCATTTCATTACTGCGGGCGCCCCCTTCTGGATTGAGGTTGAATTGTGTGTATTCATTGTAAGGCCTCATGCACCGAACCGAGATGTCCGTACCTTGAAGGTTTTTCTACTATTTCGTACTATTTTAGCGCCAAAAGGCGGTTTGTGCTGGCGCAAACTAGTAAAACAGGCCCTTAAAAGTTTTTACATAAAAGAGAAGTCCACTTCCAGAGCAACAATTTACAAATATTTTACTCACCCCCTTGTCATCCAAGATGTCTTTCTTTCTTCAGTCGTAAAGAAATTATGTTTTTTGAGGAAAACATTTAAGCATTTTTCTCCATATAATGGACTGATATGAAGCCCCGATTTTGAACTTCCAAAATGCAGTTTAAAGGCAGCTTCAAACAATCCCAGCCGAGGAAGTACGGTCTTATCTAGCGAAACGATCGGTTATTTTAATAAAAACAATACAATTTATATACTTTTTAATGCCAAACGCTCGTCTTGTCTTACTCTGCCTGGACTGTTTTTGTTCCGGTTCATGACAGTTAGTGTATGTCGAAAAACTCCCATCTCATGTTCTCCCTCAACTTCAAAATCGCCCTATATCGCTGTTTTACCTTTTTTGTTAAGGGTGTTTGATCTTCTTTGCATGTTCACTTTGCATAGACTGGGTCGGTACTTCTGCAGTGATGTAGGATGATTTAGAAATGATTTTTGAAGTTGAGGGAGAAAATACAATTGGAGTTTTTTGACATACCCTAACTGTCTTGAACCAGAATTGAGATTAAAAAGTATTTAAATTGTATTTTTTTAATGAAAATAGCCGATCATTTAGCTAGATAAGACCCTTCTTCCTTGGCTGGGATCATTTACAACCGCATTTTGGATCATTTGAAGCCGCATTTAAACTGCATTTTGGAAGTTCAAAATCCGGGCACCATAGCAGTCCATTATATGGAGAAAAATCCTGAAATGTTTTCCTCAAAAAACATAATTTCTTTACGACTGAGGAAAGAAAGACATGAACATCTTGGATGACAAGTGGGTGAGTACATTATATGTGAATCTTTGTTTTGGAAGTGGACTTCTCCTTTAAACAGAAAAAAGTATAATTCAGATCACAGAAAGCATGTAGATTTTATACAGTAGATCAGTTTTATAGGATAAATTATACCATAATTAACATTTTTGTGTGAACTGTTTCTGTATGAACGAGAATGACCATTAGTGTGTAAAAGGGCAAACTTTGATTCCTGAGGCTGTTGTTCCCTTATATATGGGAATACATAGGCCTTCTGTCTGCTGAAAATGCCACTGTTCATTATATCTATAAAGTCCAGTGCCATAACATTCTTCGAACAAATAACACATGAAACAGCCTGCAGGAATCCATTAAACTGCTCACTCAATCAAAACAACTGCCATTTAAATGGAAACAATGAGGAAAAGAATGACAATGAAAATGTGTAATGTAAAATGTTAATTAAAGTCCAGTGCTGACCATTTGAACCTATTATGGTTAGTTGCTGTCTTATTAATGAGGCCGTCTAGATAGGAAAGGCGTTGTATTTGTGCAGACGAGTGGAAGAGCTGTGAGTCAGGCTGAATAAGAGTCAAACCTATGATGCAATGCAAAGAAAGAAGGAGTGGGTCTCCAAGTAGCCCTTTTTAACAGAAGTCCTTCAGCCTTGTTATCATACAAATTTTTATTACAATTACGGTCACATTTCAGCTCACAATTTCAAATATATTCTGACAGTGCTACGTGCATCTCTTTCAGGATCTAAGGTGAAATTCAGTGTGAGGTGTGCTTAACAGTGACCTTTGACCTTCTTATTCTTGCCTGAAGTTGTGACATATCTTTCAGAAATCATTCTAATATGCTGATTTGGTGCTTGAGTTGTGCTGCTTAATATTTTAGTGGATTTTTGCAGGCTTTTTGATGAATAGAAAGTCAGCATACACAGAAATAGAAATTTTGTAAAGCTCTTTTCAGATTTTCTTTGTATACATCACTATATTGTATAGGCTTACTAGTAAATCAAATAGACCTTGAAGCCTGGACTTACTTTATTATGGAGTAATGCAGTATATCCATCATACGCATTGATTTAATCTGGATAAAATGGCTTCTCGTTGTCCTCTTGCAGACGTGCTGCAGTCTTGTTCAATTAGCCCTGGTGTTAGTGGGATGGCTGACGGGGAAACATGTCAGAAATGAAAATACAAGCGTGTCTTTGAGAATGACAGGCTCGGGGAGATGTTGGCGACTTGGGTGTCAGTTTGAATTTGCCGCTGGACTGACAGGGGCTTTGCTGCATCTGGAGGGCCCACAGCATGGAGAAAACCAGAGTGGCACAAACCATTTAGAGTGGCCTCTAATTAGAGAGGCATTACAAACTGAACCCATAATCCCTTCAGATCAGTGACAAGAAGAAAGTAAACAGTGCAGTGCATAAAAATGTGAGTAACGCTGCATGACGCTATTACTATTTGAAATTAGTTGCTGAAAATGGAGCAGGGCTCCAAACTGACTAAAATGGTCACAAATAACATTAAAGGGTTGGCTCACTCAAAAATTAAAATTCTGTCATTAATTACTCACCCTCATGTCGTTCCAAATGTGTAAGACCTTCGTTCATTCACTTATCGTTCAACGCAAATTAAGATATTTTTGATGAAATCTGAGAGCTTTCTGACCCTGCATAGACTGCAATGTAACTACCACTTTCAAGACCCAGAAAGGTAGTAAAGACATTGTTAAAATAGTGGATGTGTCATCAGTGGTTCAAATGTAATGTCAGCATTGTCAACGTAGTGACTTTGTCGTTAGATTTAGCAACTTTTGAGACCCCTTTTGAGCAACTTTTTTCTTATGTGGATTTATGTATTTGATTATATTAGACGACAGCTCAATTAAAAATCAGGATTTAGGTGCAGATTAACCTCTTGGAAGGGAGAGGTGGTTATGTTATGTTATGTTATGTTATGTTATGTTATGTTATGTTATGCTATGTCTTAATGGGCCGCGTTTCAGCCACTATTTATATTTCATTCATATTCACCCAATTGTGTGACAACAGAAACAGTACAATATATCAATGAAAACTGTTTTATCGAAAATGTGGCTGCATTAAAAATAGGGTTGGGTATCGAGAACTGGTTCCATTTTAGAACTGGTTCCAAATTTCCAAGAACCGGGTAAAGACACATGCATTTCAGTGTGACTTAATTGCTGCATTCACATTTTAATGTGATTTTAAAGTTTAAAATCAAAACGATTTAAGCTCAAGAAGGGAAAGTACCTGCGCACTGTTTGTATGCACCGCACACATCTGAAGCGCGAGCACAATGAACAACGGTGTTCCCGGCCTGTGTCTGTTCTCAAGCCGTTCCATGCATTTCTACTGCAGGAAAGGTCGTTCCGGGCCGGATCTGATTTCTCTTTGACATTTACCGCTCATATGCACAAAATGCGTAAGTATATCATCAGAAACACAGCCGTTTTTTGTCGGAAGTGAAAGTATACAGATGAGAAAGAAAACACGTGTATTAGTATTTTAAGGTATTCTTTGTTAAAACCATAGGCCTGTGTTTTGTATGCTGCTGATTTTTGCTCATGATATTCAGCTGCAACAGAAAGCTTTGTAAAAAATACAGAATAAAAATGTTCTAATTTCTTATTGATTTTTTTTTTTTATATTATTAGAATCGAAGCTAGGAAACTTTAAGAATTGTAATCAATAAGCAGAATCGGAATCAGAATCGATACAATTCAAACGATTCCCAGCCCTAATTAAAATACGGTATGTGGGCACAGAGAGGCAAACAACAAATGTAAAAGGCAAAACAACGCAGTGACATCTTGAATATGCTAATTAGCGTATGACGTCATCTAGCGACATTTAGTGACTTTTCAAGCTGGCTTTGGCTACTTTCCACCAACACTTGTGTTATGTTATGAAGCTACGAGAATAATTTTTGTGCACAAAGAAAGCAAAAATAACAACTTTATTCAACAATTTCTTCTCTTCCATATTGACAAGAGTACCTTCGACACATGCGCTGCACCTTGTTTACAAGCAGAAGAAGATGGACACTGTACATAAAACAGTCTTTATAAACTTGTCTGAAGATTTTGACAAAGAGAATGACTTGCAATTTTTTTGCCCTGCTATAATTGCTTGAACCAGAATATACAAACAATGAACTAAGGCCGTGTACACAGTGCAGCTAAATTTGGTTGTTAATTAACCTTTTACTCCTTAATCATGTTCTGTACACACATAATTCCCTAAAATACAGGTAGTGACGACCACATTTACAGAAATTATACGCAGTATTATACGGAACTGAACTGAACAACTAGTTGTTAATGACATATTTAAACGCTCATCAGAAATGTGTCTTCATCTAAGGTGCAAGAAAATAACAGTGAAAGATGTCTTAACCTTAACACATTTTGAAACAGTGCTAGTTGCACTTACAAATCCTGCTGTGAAGTGTGTTGCCAGATCTTCATAGAAAAAAAAAGACAAGCACAAAAAACACTAAAACACCCAAAAGCTTTATGTTTTATAAAAAAAAAAAAAAAAAATCAGATATCTCATATCCGCAACAGACCACTTTTTTACCTAATTGCCTAGCTTTATGACCTAAGATCAAACAACATGCCTAAAAGCACTTGTAAATATGAGGACATGGCAACACTGCAAGACAGCGCTCTCTAAAGCAGCCTGCTGAGCATAAACAAAACACAGCACGTCTATCAGCGGTAGTTTAAATCGACAGACAAAAAGAATGTTGCTAAAATGGCTAAATTCGTATTCACTCCCACAAGACGCTAAAGTGTATCCAAAGGACACTTTACTATCCCATGAGGCCATATGAGAGGATTTGTGAACAGCATTGCACAACTGATGCCATAGGTCACATAACAGCGACAGCATGACAAATGTAGTCTGTCCAAATTACGTTCATACTACACAGATACAATAATATACCTTTTTAATGGTTCCAAAGCTAGCTTTTATTAAAGTGAAGTACTTACATAATATGCGATTTCGCATGCCACTACTGACAAGTGAGTCATTGAATCATACATTCAACCTTTTAGTTCAAAAACACCTATTTTATGTAGGAACGCAACTAATGTGTGTTATTGGTGGTACAAAAACGCACAAAGTATTGGCCTGATTTTGTTTAAAATGACTGTTTTTCATGTGTCATACTGTAAACTGCTTGCTTTACAGCAGTCTATTTTATAAAATGCTATTTAAGTAAATGTAAAATGACAGACAGCTGAATTGCACAGCTAATGCAAACCTATCCACATCGCAATGATTAGATGCTACCATCATCTTTGTTTTGTTTATTTTGTTATTCAGAAAAAAGTGCACAGCACGTTTTAACATATTCATCTAAATGCCACAGGGTGTCAGGATGTTCGCTAACAATATACCATTGCAAAGAAATTTCAAACATCTTTTTAACCCTATAAGTGAAGAACATATGCTCAGGTAGAAATAGCTCTCTAATGTAACAACTGCTCTGTTCTACTGTCTTCAAATGTGTTTTAAAAAATAGAACAGCGTATTCATGTGGCTCCCTGCTCATTTTTATATTCTAGAGCTTTAGGTTCTTCTCTTTCTCTCAGACATGAGTTGGACTACTGTGTTACCAATACTTAAAGTATTAAAAGACACTGATACAGTTAAGTAGAGTATTTTTTATTTTATTTTTTTTAAGCCAGAGGGACATTGTAGCTTCTCCACTGACTGTGAAAAGCAGTGCTCAGCAGTCTCACCATCCCCCTTTATTGATGTTTCCTTTTATTGTGGCCCTTTACAATATGCTAGATGTTCCCTCTGGCTGTCAAACGTCTTTGTGTGCTGTATGATGTGAGTTGAATGGGCTCAGGTGCTATCACAGCTCACACACACTGTAAAAGAACTTCTACCTCTTATTTCATTTTTACGGGACAGTAAATTATAATCCCACAGAGCTGCTTTACTGATAGTGAGGATGTGGCATGTTATAGACTACTGGAACTGTAAAAGCACCCTTTTCAACCACACAGAGCGAGACAGACATTGTATAACAGGAAAAATATAATGGTTTATTTCATTTTATAATGGAGTATAAATGTGTTTGATCAGAAAGTCTGCTCTGCACATCCTTCTGATGGATCATATGGCAGCTAAAGTTTATTTTTTTAACAAGATTCCATCATTTCAGACTGATCTTAATAGTTTAAGCAGAACGTTTCAGCACATTTTATGTCATAATTTAATAAAGGCTTTGAAAAGAGGTTCTCACTGAATAATAGGGCAGTGTGTGTGTGTGTGTGTGTGTGTGTGTGTGGTTTCTCTGTGTAATTAACCTGCAGAAGGGATGCTAATCCTGCTCTCATCTGCTTAGGGTCCAACTCAAAGAACTCATTTGCTTAAAAGGCTGTTTACTAGAGATTGGCAGCTTGCTTTCCCCGTGTGTGCGTCCCATTACTCTTTCGCACTCAGGACTGGAGATTATTAGGGAAAAATGCATGTCAGCATTCCTGACACACAGATGAGACAGATTAAGCTAATGACAATACAACATGTTAACATATTTGCTGTGGTCCTATGTTGAATTTCCCTTTTTATATTATTTTACAGACAGTGGAATGCCTTTATGTTCAGTAGTCATATCAGGTCATATTAGTAGCTGTCATGAGACATCAGATGAGTCACTCATGTTTGGTTAAAACTGACTTTCTTTCTGTTTAAGGTCCCAGAGACCCAAGTGCAATAGTGCAACAGTTATAGTAATTAGTACCTATTAAATTACAAATTGAAATGTCTTTAAAGTTGCTTTGAGTTAATCAAAACCAGCAGACAAGCATTATTGAACTTCAGCTCTGTCGTATTACAATGTAGCAATGTAATTGTGACCATTTACCTCAAAAAAAAAAAAAAAAAAAGTACATTTGACCTTAGAAAAAAAATAAACACGTAAAAGAAATCATACTAGTGTCTGGAGTAGGAAAATAGATATAAACTTGTATAGCAATTCTGAGAAATTACAGGAGAAGTCCACTTCCAGAACAACAATTTACAGATAATGTACTCACCCCCTTGTCATCCAAGATGTTCATGTCTTTCTGTCATCAGTCATAAAGAAATTGTGTTTTTTGAGGAAAACATTTCAGGATTTTTCTCCATATAATGGACTGCTATGGTGCCCCGAGTTTGAACTTCCAAAATGCAGTTTAAATGCAGCTTCAAACAATCCCAGATGCGTTTGTAAACGATCCCAGCCGAGGAAGAAGCCAAAACGATTGGTTATTTTAATTTAAAAAATACAATTTAAATACTTTCTAATCTCACACACTCATCTTGTCTTACTCTCCCTGAACTCTGTGTATTCTGGCTCAAGACAGTTAGGGTATGTCGAAAAACTCCAATTGTATTTTCTCCCTCAACTTCAAAAATCATTTCAAAATCATTCTAAAATCATCACTTCATCGCTGCAGAAGTTCCGACCCAGTCTTTGCTCAACAAAAAAAAGGTAAAACAGCGATATATCATTTGAAGCTGCGTTTAAACTGCATTTTGAAAGTTCAAACTCGGGGCACCATATGAGTCCATTATATGGAGAAAAATGCTGAAATGTTTTCCTCAAAAAACATAATCTCTTTACGACTGAAGAAAGAAAGCATTGAACATCTTGGATGACAAGGGGATGAGTACATTATCTGTAAATTGTTGTTCTAGAAGTGGACTTCTCCTTTAAGTCAGAAATGCAAGATATAAACTCACAATTGCTAGTTATAAAGTCAGAATAACGAGATGTGAACTTTGTATCTCGAAATTCTGTTTATCTCACAATTCTGTCTTTTCTCAGAATTGCATGATACGAACTCACAATTGCAAGTTAGAAAGTCAAAATTACGAGAATTAAACTCAGAATTGCAATTCTGAGAAAAGAAGACTTAAAAACTATAGAAAATATAAACTAACTTTTTCAGCATTGCGAGTTACAGTCAGAATTGCGAGACAAACTTTGTATCTTGCAATTCTGACTTTTATCTCACAATTATGACTTTTTTTTCTCAGAATCGCATGATACAAACTCGCAATTGTGAGTTATAAAGTCAGATTTTCAAGATATAAACTTGCAGTTGTAAGAAATGAAGTCTTCTCACAATTGCGAGAAATAAAATCAGTGCAAGATAAAAACTTGCAATTCAGACTTTTTCTCACAAATGCAAGTTTGTACCTCGCAATTTTGACTTTTTTTCTCAGAGTTTTAAGGTTATGTCTCGCAATTCTGACTTTATAACTCACAATTGCAAGTTTATATCTCACAATTCTAAGAAAAGTTGAGAACTGCGAAATGAAAAGTTGCAATTACCGTTTTTATTTTTTACTCCACAGCGGAAACAGGCTTCCATACAGTGTCATTTCACTGTTCCACTGTAAATTATACAGTTATTTTATTTGCAAAAACCATTCATTTGGTAGTGTTTTACCGTAAAATTACATATAATGTAGGGATGCATGATATTATCGGACAGATATTGGAATCTGACGATAATGGCTTTAAATGTAAATATCGGCCCGATATGAAAAATTATGCCGATTATATCTTCCCAATAAGAGGAATAACTCACATGTGTTCAGGATGTGCTACCGATTAGATCAAGTCAGCAGTGTGGCTCATTGATGAAGCACAGTTTTGCCTGAATGATGATCAGATTCACTGTTTTGGATCGCTGCATTTAATCTGAGAATGCACATACAGAATGACCTGTTAGGTGAGTGATACAATAAACAGTAATAGCACCTGCAGTGGCAGCAGCAGCAGCTTCCCCTGGGTCCTAATGCCCGTTTGGTAAAGAGTTTTAATTCCGTAGGGGGTGCTGTTGGCCTACTTCTAATAAAAATTTAAGTAAAATAAACAAACAACATTTCTGTAGTTGATGTCATAAAATCATGAGTATGCTTTGATTTAAAGGTCAGAAGCTATAGCTTACATAAAAAAAAAAAAA
Organism: Cirrhinus mrigala; assembly: GCA_036247105.1. Lineage (NCBI taxonomy): Eukaryota > Metazoa > Chordata > Actinopteri > Cypriniformes > Cyprinidae > Cirrhinus > Cirrhinus mrigala. Next base: position 2,540,209 of record CM070025.1, on the reverse strand, counting down.
TCACAAACATGATACTTGTAAATTAAAGAATTTATGTAAAATAAAATTTTATGTATACTGATTTATTCATTAATGTGAAATGTGTTACTAAAAAAAAAAAAAAAAAAAGAGCTTTCAGAATTTTTACAACTCTTTTGCTTTAGACCATCTACAAATGTTAAATCTTAAAATAAAATGTTAAGGTTACCACTGCATTTTTCTGGAGAAAAAAAAATAAATAAATCAAATAAAAATGCAGTGATTGATATACAGTTTATTTATAGTTATTTTCAAAGCTTCAGTGTATTGTCATTATAAAAGAACATTATTGTTAATTTAATTCTAACAAATAAGTTCTTGTTAAAAACTAACCAAAATTAAAAATAATTTGCTTATAATTTCTGCACAGGAGAGACTTGGTGTTGTTTCCAAACAAAAGGAAATATATCGGCGTCGGCATCGGCGAGTTGAGAAAGATTGGCATATCGGATATCGGCAAAAATCCCTAATATAATGCAATGATTAACCATTTACAGTTTTTCACCGTATATGAAATATTAACTTACAGTTAACCAATTAACTTCACTATAGCACTTTTACAGTCTTTTTATGTAAATGTTTGCACTGTATCTGTATACATACAGTGTGTATATTAATTAGCATGTGAATATTAATTAGCATCATAGCATGTGAAAATTCATTGTTTTATGCTTCAGGTGTCTCAGACTCACAAAAGCAATGGAACCTTTCAATGGAAGATGTTTGTTAGAAAATTAAGAAAGGTCATTGTGTATGTGAAGCCAAATGTGTTTTTGAGCTGTTAAAGGTCGTGGGGTTTCTCATACTACAACTAGAACATTCAAGTTAAATACGAATAGGATGAGGCTGGCAGGATGATGTCCTCAGGATAGATTGGACAGAATGGTCTCATCTCAGAATTGTATCTTTTTTGAACCTCTATGAGAGAGCCTGAGGTCCCAGCGTTCTGGCTTAGTCTCGTCTCATCTGCCTGCACTGGGAACCAGAGGTTTGGATTTGAATTGATTCACTATTCTGAGAAAAACTTGACTTGCCATACACCAAACCCTTCAGGTCTGACCTGATTTCAGATCTTTTGGAGTAAGTCATTCTTGACAGTCCCAGATGGGAACTGTATGCAATGATTTGTTTCATCAAAAGTTTGAGGGGACAAAACAATCCTATTAGTGTGAAATGTCATTCAAAATAACTGATTGGCTCATGTGTTTATATGCATTATCCCAGCAAGCAAGTTAATCACGTCTGGACCTGTTTGATAGCAGCACTGAAAAATAGATTTACAGCCCACAATAACCGGCATAAGCTAGCTAATTATCTTCCATATTTCATTTCCATTTCTTTTTGTAAATTACAATCATGGAACCCATGAATTCATGGCTATTCAGGAACAAATTTGTGTAGAATATGCTAATTCCTCAAATCCGTTTTACATTATTATGCCTAGCTACATTGGCATAAATTAGTAATGCACAGTTTTATCATCATCTTCTTCTTCTTCTTCTTAATAAAAATAATAGCAATACTACTACTACTACTACTAATAAATATATGACTAATAATAATAACAAAATAATAAGTAATAAAAATAATGTAATACAATACAGTAATACAATATTTTGATCAAAAGCTAAACAGGTAACAACAATAATTATATAATAATGATTAAATCATAATTAATAAGAATTAACTTAATCATAGATGTAATAAACTATATTAAAAGTAAACAACAATATATTAATAAATAACAAAAATGATATTTTTATTTAAACTGAACAATCAAACATATAAATAAATAGTATATATTTATTAGTAAGATTTGGAGCCCACCTTAGAACCTTGATTATTAAAAACAAAACAAAAAAAATTACAACAATAATAGTAGGTAACGCTTTAGATTACAACCCGCAAAGAACTACGTAAGTAAACTGAATTTACGGTGTATGTTTTTTGCAATTATAGTGTACCTATAAAGTACGTACATGTAGGTATAAGGATACAATATGTTATATTTGGGTAATAAGGGGATAACAAACCAGATATTGAACCTGCAAAGAACTACATAAATATACTGAATTTACGGTGTACGTTTCTGTAATTATAGTGTACCTATTAGTACGTATGTGTTGGTATAAGAGAACAATAGGCTATGTTACGTTTTGGTAATTCGGAGGTAACAACCAGATATACAACCTGCAAAGAACTGCGCAAGTAAACTGAAGTTACAGTGTATGTTTCGTATTTATATTGTACCTACGTGTAAGTATAAGGGAGCAATATGTTACGTTTGGGTAATAACGGGGTAGCAAACAGATATACAAATAATTAAAAATAATTTATAATGGATTAATTTAAAAAACTTAACAGGTACCTGTTCTATTAAATCGTAAGTTTGGTGTATCTATATGTAAGCTTTTTAAAATTACTGGGAAATTATACTCTTGTTCCATGTAGTTACAGAGTAATAGTGCCCTCTGCGGGCTGTAAATTAAAGTGGCGATTGTTCCCCTCTTGTTCAAGGACGTTACAGTGTAGGTTCAATACATAAACACACAATCTGTGTATTTTAATAGTTTTTATAGTCGCTAATCCCACTTCTACCTCTAAACCTAACGTTAACTATGACTGAACAGTAATAAAAATATAAAAAACAGGAAAGTGCAATCACAATCATTTATTTATTGCAAAAATGTCAACAGCCATACAAAAAAGTATTCCAAATAACGATGCGTTGCAGCCGCAGTCTTTTTTTGGCGGAATACAGTAGGTTTGAGGTGCAGTAGGATGAGAGCAGAATTTAAATTGTTATTCGCTGAAAATATTATCCAGATTATTGTCTTGATCCACTCCTCGAAGGCGCCCGCGCGTCCAACACATCTCACCAGAAACACGGCATGTCGTAATCTGTGACGAATGCAGGCGAGAGCCAATGAACGTCCGATTTTCCTGTCGCAAAATGCACTTTAGCACGGGTTTACGGCTGTTGCTGCTGGACTCGCTGCTAGAGATGGAGATGAAGATCGCCGGACAAAGCCTTGAATTTGGTTCTGGTCCTTGCAAATCGTATGGATTCTGAAGATCTGGGTTACAGCGCACAAATAAAATGGTTTAATTTGTAATTATGATGCGTGTTCGGTGTATTTTATGGTTCTATTGTTAGTCACAGCATGTTAGAGAAAACGCCTTTGTGTTCCACCACAAACGAAGTTAATATTACATGAATGATTAAACGATTGCAGAAATATTATTTATTTTAAGGGTTTAACGTGTAGTCATGATAACATTATGTAGACCTATTCTTGGAAACGAGCTGGCAACAGAAATCACACAGAACAGAATGAAATGTTATAATTTCATATTACGTAAACGTTAAATGTTTAGATGATGTAAATATGTCAGTATTGCACATTTATTGTCTGTAAAATGTAAATAAATGTACATTTTGTAGAACCACATTTTACGTCGCGTTGTTATTGTATTTGTTATTGTTATTGTTATTGTTGGTATTGTACCCTGTAACTTCCTTGAACAAGAGGGGAACAATCGCCACTTTAATTTACAGCCCGCAGATGGCAAAATTACCCTGTAACTACATGGAACAAGAGTACAATTTCCCAGTAATTTTAAAAAGCTTACGTATAGATACACCAAACTTACGATTTAATAGAACAGGTACCTGTTAAGTTTTTTAAATGAATCCATTATAAATTATTTGTATATCTGTGATAAACGTAACCTATTGTTCCCTTATACTTACATGTAGGTACAATATAAATACGAAACATTCACTGTAACTTTAGTTTATTTACGCAGTTCTTTGCAGGTTGTATTTCTGGTTGTTACTCTCTATTACCAAAACGTAACATATTGTTCCCGTATACCTACACATACGTACTAATAGGTACACTATAATTACAGAAACGTACACCGTAAATTCAGTATATTTATGTAGTTTTTTGCAGGTTGAATATCTGGTTTGTTATCCCCTTATTACCCAAATATAACATGTTGTTCCCTTATACCTACATGTACGTACTTTATAGGTACACTATAATTGCAGAAACATACACCGTAAATTCAGTTTAATTACGTAGTTCTTTGCGGGTTGTAATCTAAAGCGTTACCTAATAGTATAATAAATATTACATAAATATTATAACAATAATATTAATTATAAAAAAATAAAATAAAATCAAACTAAATAAAAGTAATAAACTGCATCAAACTAAACACTACTACTACTACTACTAATAATAATAACAAATATAATAATATAATAATAATTACTTAAAAATGTACAGTTTTATGTTCTTCTTACTACTACTACTAATAATAATAAATATATGACTAATAAAATACATCAATAATAAATATATGACTAATAAAAATAACTGAATCATAAGTAATAATAATAATAATAATTAATAATAACTTAATTATGAAAGTAATAAATTATATTTAATGTAAAGAACTAATAACAATAATAAACATAATAATAAATAATAAAAATGATAAACGTAATAAAAATAATATTTTTTATTTAAACTAAAAAAACATGCAAATAAATAGTATATATTTTGTATAATTAATTAGTAAGATCTGGCCAAATCTCAAATAAAGAATCAAATAAATATAATAACAATAATTAGTTATTAATAAAAATAATAAAAAAATAATAATAAAACTAAATAACAGTAATAAATCGTATCGAACTAAACAAATACTACTACTACTACTGATGCTACTACTACTACTACTAATAAAATATGATCAATAATATCAGTATATGATCACGTGATATCATATGAAAAACCTAAAATAAAAAAAAAAATGTATTTTAATAAAACGTTTTTTTTTTTTTTTTTTTTTAATTAAAAAGCTAAAATGACTGAATGAATGAATTTTGCATAATATATTTGTAAGATTTGGAGGCCACCTTAAGCACTTGATTCAATTTGACTTACATATACCGAAGCTAAAGGCTTGATAACACAAAGTTTGTCACAAAAATTAAATTTCCGCATGTGATTTCTCTGTTCAGATTAAGCAAAAGAACTGCAGATTGACTGAATGAAAATTCTTGCTTATAGAAAAGGATTTCTGACTTACACTGACTTACAGTACTGTTGTAATCAGCTTGTTTGTTGCTAACATGTATCTCTGAATAGCTCATAAAATTTAATCACCCAAACAAAATGTAAATCAGCCCAGCATCTTCATTCACATTTACAGTTCCATTTTCTCCCTTTATACAGTACAAAGCTGTATATGGAATATGGGTCAGTCCCAGTTCAACTATTATATCTAGACATCCATGTGTGTTTTCTGCACACTCACACACATATAATAATTCCCTCTGAGTGAGTCCTCATTCTGCACTCTCATCCACATCCGCCGCCAATTAGCATCAGCACAGATCCTACATCAAAAACCTCCTCTCGTTTTCCTCCTTTACTTCCAGCTCTCGTTCTAAGCATCCACGTCCATTATTCCCCAAATGTTTACATACCCCTTCAACCTCCGGCGCCGTCAGCACACTTCACTGCTCACACAGAGGTTAAGTAGTTTGAGCAGCACAAGGCTGTTTTCCGTCTGAGCACCTGTTTAACCAGGTGCTCTGTGAATGCGAGCGCGCCGCTGTGCCAAACTCCCACCACTGTTTACTGTACATGTGTAATGCAGCATGACACCGAACGCTGTATTCCCATCACGACTGCTTGTTGTAAAGACATTTAACCTCACTTCATGTAAAGAACAAAGGGCAACATGAAAGCTAATTAAGATTCGCACCCTTCCATTTTGTGACATTGCATGCTTGCAGTGCAGATAGGTTTGCTTGTTATAACTGGAGTGTTCTAGCTTTGTTGTTTCATGCTTCTCACATTCAGTGTGCAATATAGATATATTTTTTTCATTCATTTTTCCTATGAAAAAGTCTTATAGGGGTCATCGGATGCAACTCACTTTTACATGTTGTTTGAACATAAATGTGTGCTGGCAGTGTGTGTACACAATCACCCTATAAAAGGGTAAAAATCCACCCAGTGGTATATCTTTTTTAATCTTTATAAGTAATATCCCCTTTTTCAAATCAAGCCATTCTCTGCTACCGACAAAGGCCACTCCCACGATTGTTGATTGACATGACCGTCTTACCTTAGACCCACCCTGAGTGAGCTGTACACTGTCCCCCATTATTTCGACTTGTTTCGAAGACAAGAATGTCTCCGACTGAGCAATTGAGGTATTTTGTTGTTGAATGTAATAATGAACATAACAGTCGTCATTTACTCCCGACATCTTAGCCGCTGAAGACGCAGAGGATTAACAATACTTTCATTTTAATCAAATCATGGGGATCTACATGAACACATCTAAGTTCACGCAAATCATTCATGATCCAGCTTCACCAGCAGAGGTGTGTATAAGGGCTTTTTAATGCATCTTTGCAAATTGCCTTTCTTAATAATGTGCTAGTTAGCAATCTTTGCGACTAAACACGGCTAAATGTGGCTAAAGTAAACATTATGGCTTGTCGCCCCAGAGAAGAGAGAGGCGGGGTGAGCAGAGCTCATTAGCATTTAAAGGCAAATGCACTAAAACAGCTTGCTTTGAAAAGAACTGATTTTGAAAAGGTAAAAGGGTGTTTTTTACACTACCATTGAGAAATTTTAACCAAAGTATGTTATAGACTTCTCATTAAGACCCTGAAGAATCACATCAACTTGTTGAAAATGGGTATCCGATGACCCCTTTAAATTATTAAACCAATATTTACTATATTCATTTTAAACTTTGATTTAAAAAAAAAAAGGGTTTGAAAATTGGACAAAGCTCAAAGGTACAAGACTATATACTATATAGAAGTACAATCCCATGAAGCATTGCAAATGATAATCAAATAAAAATTATGTAGAAGCAAAACAGTTGATATTGATTTGCATAAGGAGACTCAGTTATCACATTCGTAGTCTTTAGTTGAAGTGGGCAAGCTAAAGAGTTCTTTTAGTGCAATTTGCTTGTTTCAGTTCTCTGATTGGTGGAGATTCTCTGCAGAATCATGGGTAATGTAGTGTTTTACTGGGAAATTTAATGTTAAACCTCATTATTTAAAAATAAGTTGAAATAACGTAGGCTGATGGCTTTAACAAAAGCATATACCATCAATTAACAATTTCAGAGCTTACAGTCTGTCTTTATTTAACAGTTTGCAAGTTATTGTTAAAAATCAATTCCTCTATGGAGAAAATTAATGTTTTGTTGTTTTGTTGTTGTTATTGTTGTTGTTGTTGTTGTTGTTGTTTTACCTCAGAAGCTGACTGCTGCATTTTGGTTTCTACAGAAGCCTGTTTCCACCACTGAATTAAAAAAAAAAAGGTAATTGCGACTTTTATCTCACAATTCTAACTTTTTTTTTTTTTTATCAGACTTATGAGATATAAACTCGCGATTGTGAGTTATAAAGTCAGAATTGCGAGACACAAATTCTGAGAAATAAAGTCACAATTCTGAGAAATAAACTCAGAATTGCGAGTTTATATGTCGCAGTTGTGATTCTTTATTTTCAGAAATGTTTATATCTTGTAATTCTGACTTTATAACATGCAGTTGTAATTCAGTAATTCAGTCAGAATTGTGAGATAAACTTGCAATTCTGAGAACATACTGTATCAGTCTTTTTTCTAGAACATATTGTATCAGTCTTTTTTTCCCCCCTTAAATTTGGACTTTATAACTCGCAATTGCAATTTTTTTTTTTTTTTTTTTTTTCTATTCAGTGGCGGGAACAAGCTTCCATAGATTTCTGTGTTATGAATGAGCCAATTATATTTTATTCATTACATTGTTTTAACTCATAATTTGATTGTTATTATTTGACTTTTTTCACCATATTTTTATTTATTTATTTATTTATTTTACATTTTTCCACAAAATTTGATTTAAAAAGACTGTTATTTCTTAGATTATAGCTGGCCATCATACTAAACATGCAAAAAGTCACATAAAAATGTAGCATACAAATGTTTAGCATTACATAACGTGTACTAGAAGGTAGTACATAGGAATGCACAGCAATAATAATCTAGTTTGGTTAGCTAGGTAGCAATACACTAAATATTAATGTAGTTAGCATTCTCAGAAACTGCAAAATGTCCACTGGCAGGTTTGTTTGTTATAATGAGAGAGTTCTGTTTTTGTTGTGTTGCACATATGCAAGGCAGACAGCTTTGTTGATTAACGGTAAGGCTATAATCATCAGAGAGGATCTGGCAACCCGCTGATGAATGATGTGAGTCAGATCTGCTCTGTGACCTAAGAGATCTAGAAACAATCAAGACATACAAAACACTGAACAAAGTATGTGACTCATAAAATTATATAGTAGGCTAAAGTGGATATTTGTACTGGATAAAGAAGATATAAGGGCCAATGATGTGCAAGTTCTTTATTTATTGAGTCACATTACACTCAGAAAGTCATAAAGTAGACTACAGTAAACATGACGATCACATATATCCTGTTTATAAAGGGAAGCATTGACCCTTTGACCTGGACTTTTCATCTTTCTGACAAAAACACGCCTGTAAACAAGCTTTTACCTCACTGCTTTTGTTCAACCTCAAAGAACACACACACACACACCTCCAAATTCAATCCATGTCTCCAGCTGTCATCCTTATGAAATAATTGCAGTTTATGAACACAGAGCAATGCCAGGAAGAGAGAAGGCAAAGGCTATACCAAATTAACTTGATACAAAGGCACTAATCATGTCTGTCGCATGCTAATTTAAACAATATTAATATTTAACGTAAAAGCAAGTGAACCCTGGCACGCATAGTCAAATAAAGTCAAATAAAGCAGTGAAGAGACAAACGAGAAGACAGTGAGATTAGAGCCCTGCTCTCTGTTGAATTCTAGTCAATAGTCTTTAATCAGCACCTCTGTCATCTCACTGACTGGCTGGCTTTAGCTGTCAGCAAAAACTGTTGTGTGTAAATCCAGCTGAAGACTATCCAACAATAGTTCTCTCTTGAGCATCTCCTAAAGCCTCTTTAGGAAACAATTCACTGTGAATTTAGATTCTGTTATTATTTACTCACCCTAATGTTGCTTTCCAACCTGTATGACTTACTTTATTCAATGTAACACAAAAGAAGAAGTTTAGCAGAATGTTCAAGATGCTGTTTTCTATAATAAGTGAATAGAGACTAGGGATGTGTCCGAATCCGAATACCATGTTCGTAAAGGAAATGACTAGTACTACAGAACCCCAAAAGGGAATAAATATGAGATGGGAGGAAAAATTCTTTCTCTCACAATTATGTTGTTGGACAATTATACTTTATATAAATTGTAGGCATCAGGGAGCCACATCCAGTTCTCAGATGTCTTCTGAACAAATGTTCTCTTTGTGTTTCACTGCCTTATTTCAGTGACTTAAAAATTGTAGTTTTTCTTTGACCAAACATGAATGTTGTTTTCTGAAAACACAAACTTGTACATTCATGTTGCTTACATAGTATTGTAGCCCAAAACTTCTCCAGGGCCCCAAAACCCCCTCAGACCCCAGAGGGTTAATACACAGGTCATTGAAATCATGTTTGAATGTACGTTCGTTTTTTACTTTCACTTTCAAGATTTGCTATCACACATACTACAGAGCGGCAGTACTTACAGTGGACAGTAGTGAAGTATTTTTACTATTTTTAAATTTTTAAATTTAAACAAGTATCTGTACTTTATCAGTACTGTACTTTTTCTTTGGAAAACTTTTACTTCTACATTCCAAAGCATAATGTCGTACTTTTTACTGCACTACTTTTTATGAATAAAAGTTTTTTTTTGTTTTGTTTTTTTTTTATACCTTTAATACTTAAGAACATTAAAAATGTAGTACTTTCTTGTACTCAAGTAAATTTTGAATTACTTTAACTTGAGTAAAAGTAAGAAAGTACTAGATTTCTAATGTAATTAGGTATTACATTATATTTAATATGAAACAGTGCGGTAAAAAGTACAATATTATGCTCTGAAATGTTGTGAAGTTAATTTAAGCACATTTTTAGACACAAAGACACATTCTGTGTGAATGGCCCCTTACTCTGTTTATGTGGTCAGTGAAATTTTATGTAGTGTAATGTAACAGGCAACCGCTAGCAAGCGGCCAACCATGTCCCTTTAGTGGCTCTGTAGAATGTATTATTCATTTTCTGTGCCTTTCCGAATACGGATTCACTATTTGGGCACATCCCTAATAGGCACTGGAGCTGTCAAGCTTCAAAAAGAACCAAAAGAGCACCATGAAAGTCATCAACATGACATATGCACTATATTCCAATTATTCTGAAGCCATATAATACTTTATGTGATGAACAGACCAAGTTTAAATCAGTATTCTGTGTAAATCTTCATCTTTATTCTTTAGATTTTTACCAATAATGTATAAACCGTTAGAGACAGATCTACTGTGAGCTGTGAGGTTGTTAATGAAAAATGCTTTTGTCGAAGTAATCATCCCACATTATTTCAACTTCTTAAAATAATCATATATTTAAAGTAGAATTCTCAGTAAAAAACTACAAAACTACATTACCCACGATTCTGCAGAGAATCTCCACCAATCAGAGAATCAAAACAAGCAAATCGCACCAAAAGAACCTACTTGATCTCATGACGGAAACGTATCTGTGGGAACGTTTTTTTTGCAAGATGTGAAATACGTACCAGTAAGTACATATCACTGCAATTTCCAACAGAAATGAACACTAGAGGCAGTAAAAGAGCGAGCACTTGTAACCATTTTCATACACAGTTATGATTACAGCTCCATATGCTTCGCTTTCTGGACATAACAAGATGGCTCAGTAGCACAGCTTGCACAAAATTGGACTCGCAATGTGGAATCCTTGGGTACGAATCCTGTGAAAAACATGAAAGAGATGAAAGATAAGAGATTGAAAAACAAGCTAAAACAGGATGCTTGCGATTAGGTTTTTACGCCACATTTGCTTTTGATCATACTGTCGGGTAGCTTTAGGTGTAGTGCAGATGGCGAGTTATAGCACCACTCAACAGACATTTCAAGTCAGAACTGCAGTGACACCTACAAAACCAACATCACATAAAACGTGCCATATGTACAGTTTTATGCAAAAGTTGCAGAATCTGTGAAAATGTGAATAATTTTAACAAAATAAGAAATATCATACAAAATGCAAGTTATTTTTTATTTAGTACTGTCCTGAGTAGGATATTTTACATAAAAGACAAAAAAATAGCTGAAATTATTAAAATAACCCTTGCAAAGTTTGGGAACCTTTGGTTCTTAATACTGTGTGTGGTTACCTGGATGATCTTTTTTTTTTTGTTTGTTTTGTGATGGTTGTTCATGAGTTTTTTGTTTGTTCTGAACAATTAAACTGAGCACTGTTCTTCAGAAAAATCCTCCAGGTCCTGCAGATGTTTTCCAGCATCATTTGCATATTTGAACCCTATTCAGCAGTGACTGTATGATATTGAGATCCATCTTTTCACACTGAGGACAATTGAGGGACTCAAACACAACTATTAAAAAAGGTTCAGACATTCGCTGATGCTCCAGAAGGAAACATGATGCATTTAGAGCCGGGGAGTGAAAACTTTTGAACTGGATGAAGATGTCCACATTTTCTTATTTTGTAGAAATATAATTTTTTTCCATTTAGTACTGCCCTTCAGAAGATACTTTCATGTTTCCCGGAAGACAAATTAAGCACAATTTACCTTTATCTTTAAATTAAAATAGCTCTTAATGCATCATGTTTCTTTCTGTAGCATCAGTGATTTGTTTGAAAAGATGTAAACATTAAATATTCTAAAATATTTTACTCAGTACTAAATAAAAAATAATGATCTTTTTTTGTTGTTGCTGTTAAAATGATTAACATTTTCACAGATTCTGCAAGGGGTTCCCAAACTTTTGCATAAAACTGTACGTTTATCTGTTCCATGAAAAAAAAAAAAAAAAACACTTTTTTAGCGCCACTCCGTTGACATTCCATATAAAATATGTCACGAAACGTACATAGCAGTACGTATTTTGTATTTTGTCTTGCATTAAAGTTCCCACAGGTACATTTTCGTCATGAGATCAGGTCGAAAAGGACTTTAGCGCCACCCACTCCCGTGAAGCACTACAATTGATTTACAGTCTGCCTCCTTATGCTCTTAAAAACTACTTTTAAATGTTTTTGCTTTCCAATCAATGTGTGTAATGTTATGACTCATCTCATAGCTCATGACTCATAATGCTTTACCATAGACTTGAATGAAAAATTAATGGGAATTGGTTTTCCGTTGGTTCTCGTCTTGTGACTCAACATTGTTTGATGTACCATATTTGAATATACGTTAGCAAGAATGAAATTTTGTGTGGATGTGAAAATCATACGTGTTTAAGCAACATGATGAGTAAATGGCTGAATGGGTCTCTTTAAGATCCAAATGACTGGATTAACTCACTGGCTTTAGCTAAACTACTTTGTGTCCAAACACTGAAGAGATGAAATAACAATCACTTCTGTTGCTGATTGGAAGCCAAAATGGGCTGAGGGTCGTTGAGAGCAGGTGGTTTGCGTAATTAAAGATATTCTGGGATGAGGTTTCCAGGGTCTGAGAGAGCCTTGACTGTAAATCACATCCTGAGGTGGAGAGACTGATGGGGGGATGGGTGTGGTCGTCATAATAACGAGACTTAGAGAGCTCTCCTGCACTTCTAATCAACATGAAAAGCCAAACAGACCCGGAGGCAGTGGGAAAAACGGCACATGGAGATGTGAGGGTTTTCTTTATCTATGTGTGTGCGATATCACTGTGTGTCTCAGTGTTCCATCAATACACAGTACTCAAGTTCGTCCCCTGAGGATTTTCCCTCACACAGCTTTCACACTGACTCATACGTGCTGCTATTATTCCACTCGCTGGCGCACCGACATCCTCACACGCTATGAAATATTCACTAAAGTTTTTCTTGTGAAAAATAGCACTGGACAAAGCCAGAAAGCTGCGGCTGGGAGATGTTAGCAACAGTGCTTAGAAGCAAGTAAAAATACAAAGAATGCTAAATGCTAATAAAGAAATGCAGTCATATAAGCATACATTGTTAGAATAACTAAATAAATAGGCCATTTGACATTTAAAAGATGGAGACTTCCCATTTATTTATGACATCATTGTTGACGTCAAAGGAGTCAACACCTTTGGTTTTTCTATTGTATTTTGGCACAAATTCATCTATATTTGGTAAAAACTAGCCAAATTGGGCAGATTACAGTATGGAGAGGTTTCATGACATTCCCATACTTAAAAGAGTATAACCACAGTTTTTGCTGACTACTGTGTTTTGGGCGATGAATTATTGGCTGCCGAGTGTGTGAATCCATCGCAATGTTAGGTGAACCAATAGTTTCGCATATTTCAGTTCAATGTTTGATTTTAAGGATACATTTGTTTACTTTTGCATGATAAACTACATTCATTTTGGCTTACTAGCTGAATTCCAGTGTAAAATCTGGATCTGGAAACAAAAACAAGTGCGAAGAACCTCTGATTTAGTGCTAAAAGACACTTTGTTGAGTACAAGGAAAATCTATGCCTTCTTCTTTGCTTTCATCTTATTACAAAACCATTAAGTGATTAACAAACATCCAAAATAATGAGCCATTATATCACTCCACCCATGATTTTCACCCTCCATTTGGGAACAAAACAAGCCAAGTCCAGTAAACAACTCTTGTCTGAAATCTTGTTCAACAGCTGCTCTGTTCCAGCATGCACATCTGTAAACAACCCATGTAGAGTCACTGAAGCACTGTGGGGTCAGAAGATATTTCAACCATCAGCAGTAAAAGAAAAAAAGACGACACTTACAGGAATTCCTCTTGCTGCCGCTGGCGGATCCTGGGGAAGACATCCCAGAGCCGCTGCCGAGTCTGACCAGGAGTCTTGCAGTGGGAGTGCCGGAGTGTGTTGATGTTTGTTTACAGCACAGGCCACCCGTCACACATCCTGAGTGTCTAGGCAAACAGCACTGGAGGGTTAGAGACACACACACACATACACACACGGCCAGTGATGTTGTGGAGCAGTGCAGCGTGCAGTGAGCACTCGGCTGTCTGATGGACCGAGAGGCAGAGCAGCAGTGAGTAGTAGATAGGAATGTACCACTCAGCATCTCAGGAGGGGAACCACTCAAAGAGAGAGAGGAAGAGAGAGAATGTGTTAAAAGAGCATGGAAATCATTAATAGAAGAGGTAGAAGAAAGGGAGACCAACATTCTTCAAAAGACCTTCTTTTGTATTCCACAGAACACAGAAAGTCATATAGAATTTTTTATTTTGCGTTGAACTATTGCTTAAGTTCCCCTGAGCTGTGCATGTCATGTGACTAATTACTCTGGAATTGTAGCACAATAGATGCAGTGCAAATGCTCATTGAATGATACCAACACAAGAACTTTCACAGTCCTGCACCATTCAATATGAGTCTAATTTATTTATTTTAAGAGCCCTCTAAAAATTGGCCACTGATGAGTCCTACCTAGGTTTATTGGAATTACATGCCTCTATATACATTTCTGCAAAACTGAAAAAACATACCTATATGTACGAATCACTGCAGTTTCCAGTTGAAACGAACACTAGAGGCAGTAAAACTCTGATAACAATATTACGTTATGACGTCAAAACAATTTTACCATCCTATGTGATTTGAAAACTGATACTTTTGAACATTGTCATCACATGTATAGCTTCATATGCATGGTTTTTTTTTTTTTTTAATTCAGTAGGTTTGTTCGAAAGCTCACGCGATACGGCGTTGCACTTAAGAGGTGAAGAGTTCCGGTACGAACCCCATGAACCTCGTTCAACAAAACTGCTTAAATCCACATAAAAAAGTTAAAATAAAAGTGCATTTGTTGATGCAGCCATGCTATATCACTTCTGCAGTTGTTAACACTATCGGGTAGGTTTAGGGTTCGGTTTGGTGTAGGGGATATTTCCAACACGATAGAACATTAACCTCTAGCGACACTCTCACTGCACGACATAGGACCACCAATTAGTAGGGTATTGAAACCTTTATGACCGGTATGTACCAGTGCTTCATTTAGGTGCCAATTAAATGCTGTTGATGAAATAGTTTCCCTCTGGTGCTCCAAAACGGACATATACAGGATCATCACCACACATGATCACTAGTTAAATTATACTGCATTCATATGCTGTCAGAATAATCAGAAAAATATTTTACAGACTGAGAAAATTCACATGAATGCAACTCGGAAAGCTCTAATCACACAAATGCAAGGTCTTTGTAGTAACGTTAGTGTCCATGTTGTTTTCATATTCTGATGTAAAGGAGAAGTCCACTTCCATAAAGAAATATAAGTTTTTTGAGGGAAACATTTCAGGATTTTTCTCCATGTAATGGACTGCTATGGTGCCCCAATTTTGAACTTCCAAAATGCAGTTTAAATGCAGCTCCAACGATCCCAAATGTGGTTGTAAACAATCCCAGCCGAGAAACGAGGGTCTTATCTAGCGAAACGATTGGTTATTTTCATTAAAAAATACAATTTAAATACTTTTTAATCTCACATGCTCATCTTGTCTTGCTCTCCCTGAGTATTCTGGCTCAAGATAGTTAGGGTATGTCGGAAAAACTCCAATCATATTTTCTCCCTTAACTTAAAAAAATCATTTTAAAATCATCCTACATCACTGCAGAAGTACCGACCCAGTCTTTGCAAAGTGAACATGCAAAGAAGATCAAACACCCTTAACAAAAAAGGTAAAACAGCGATATAGAGCGATTTTGAAATTGAGGGAGAACATGAGATGGGAGTTTTTCAACATACCCTAACTGTCATGAACCGGAAAAAAAAAAAACAGAATCCAGGCAGAGTAAGACAAGACGAGCGTTTGACATTAAAAAGTATATAAATTGTATTATTTTTATGAAAATAACCGATCGTTTTGCTAGATAAGACCCTTCTTCCTCAGCTGGGATCGTTTACAACCGCATTTGTGATCGTTTGAAGCCGCATTTAAACGGCATTTTGGAAGTTCAAAATCGGGGCACCATATCAATCCATTATATGGAGAAAAATCCTGAAATGTTTCCCTCAAAAAACATAATTTCTTTATGGCTGAAGAAAGAAAGACATGAACATCTTGGATGACAAGGGGGTGAGTACATTATCTGTCAATTTTTGTTCTGGAAGTGGACTTCTCCTTTAAATGACTGAGCTGTTGATTGAAATAGTTGCCCTCTGGTGCTCCAAAATGGATGTATACATGATCATCACCACACATGATCACTAGTTAAATTATACTGCATTCATATGCTGTCAGAATAATCAAAAAAATATTTTACAGACTGAGAAATTTCACATGAATGCAACTCGGAAAGCTCTAATAACTCAAATCCAAGGTCTTTGTAGTAATATTAGTGTCCATGTTGTTTTCACATTCTGACTTAACAGCACAACTCAGGAAATGATACCATCGAGGAGCGTGTGAATTCAGCAGCTTATGTCATCAGTTTTAATACTTCTGTGATGCATATGTGGAGTTTCTGTGCGATGGCACCCTCTGGCTTCCAGTATGAATGAAACAGACATTAAAAGTATCGGTTCAGGCACTGTTTGGGCACCAGTAACGTTTTAAAAGTATCGATTTGGCACCACTACATTAGGAGCCACGATCATAGAAATCACCACAATTGTTTTTAATGATTTCAGTCTTTAATCTAGGGCAGCTGAAAATTGTGCAGTGTGTCCTGGGCTTCAGTTACATTATAGTTAGCTATAATGGAATAGCTGGTCGCACTTAAATAGTCTTCAATGAAATGCTTTTTTGACAGCAGAAAGCTGTAGTTTCAGCTTCTGCCAGCAGGGGTGAACAAGCTAACCAGCAAAACCTTGATCCTTGACCCTAAAATACAACCAAATCTCAAGCTTCATGGAATTAAAACATAAAATAATCATTATGAGAAAACTTATTTATGAACCTTCACACTCGAATGACTGCTAATCATTCATGCACAAATTCAGCAGTTCAGTTCACAAAAACGCCACTACATTTGCCAGTTAACAATAGCATCACAGTATGAACAATGACAGCTGCCAGTATTAGATGGATAAGCTATTATTTTTCATCCAACATGAATGATACACCCTGGCAGTCAATATGAAGCTAATTAGATATCATAACGAATACATGTAATTGGTTTGAGAGGCAGGGAGCCGCAGCTCCTCTTGATTGCCTCTCCAAATGATTGGACGCCAACTGTAGCGTCGTTCCAGAGTGAATCATTTGAGAGCTCAATAAGCAGAAGATTAGATTAGCACAGCTAAACACAAATCTGTTGTTATTCAAGACATAAAGCATATATCTTTATTAAAAACAAAGAGAAAATGGCTCTTTGAATTTGTATTAGATTTATGTATTTAACAGTTGTTGATAACATGTACAGATACATTTTGTACAGTAAGACCTGAAATCTCGAGTGAATAGTTCACCCAAAAATGATAATTTGCTAAAAATGTACTCACCCTAAAGCTATACAAGATGTAGATAAGTCTGGTTTTATAATTCAGATTTGGGGAAATGTAGCATTACATCCCTTGCTCACCAATGTATCCTCTGGAGTGAACGGCTGCTATTAGAATGAGAGTCTAAAAAGTTGTTAAAAAGCAATCCACACAACTCCAGTCCATCAATTAAAGCTGCATGTTTGTAAGAAATAAATCCATCATTAGGACATTTAAACTTTGCTGCTTTTGGCCAAAATACAAGTCCATTTTAAGGCTTCCTTTCATTTTAAGGTGAACTATTCCTTTAAGAAATTAAATAAATGTAGATTTTATGTTGACTTTACACTTAAAATACATTCTTAACAAGCCCTTAAGAGGTCATTCAGGATTATAGTAAGCAAACATCATTGGTGAGAAGCACATTAAAAAACTGGATTCAGTCAAACTAATCCCTGCAGCTGTGGAAAATAGCCACGTTTGCAGGAATGCTGCACTGCATGCAAAAGCAATGCCTCTCAATCACCATAACGTCAATAGTGACCTCAGGAGCGATGATTCTCAGTCGCCTTTAGGTGCAGCCTACATTAAAGTCTGCTGCGTTTGCATCGATAGCATTATAACTACTGCTGATCTCTGAAGGATTTGGGATATATATTAAACTATATGAGCAAAGGTTTCTGGGAAACATGATATCATACAATGCGGAGCATTGCAGAGAGTGTTGCATGCCAACTGATTTGAGCTTTGTGGCAAATTAGGACACAAAAATCGTGTTTTGAGTCAAATGGCTCATTATGCAAACTTGTTTTCCAAACAAAACCCTTCAAGTGCTGCTGTCTGAAATGCACAAATCACTGTTGTGATCCAGTCAATGGCTTTTGATTTAGCAGCCCATATCCTTTGCACTGATGTTTCTGATCTCCAGAGGTCTGCAGCTACCAAAATAACTTGATTTTGTTGGTGTTATTGTGCTGTCTGTTTTGTGGAGAGCACAGACATGTGATCAACCTTACTGTGTCTCTGGAGATCAAAGAGCTGGAAGACACAATCTAACCAACTATACATTCAGCCTCAGGATGGATATTGACAGACTCTTTTGATCAAGCCACCCCTCCACATATGTAATGCAGCTAAATCTATTATTCATAGACAATATGAGTATAAGTATAAGATAATATTTCAGTCTGGGTTTTTTATCATATAAAAGCCCTTTTTTTATCATATAAAAACTGAATAAAAACAAATAAAAAAAGGTAATTGTGATCTCACAATTCTGACTTTTTTTCTCAGAATTGAGATATATACTTTATAGAAATTAAGTCAGAATTGTGAGACATAAACTTAAAATTGCAAGTTATAAAATAAGAATTGCGAGATATAAACTCGTAATTCTGAAAAATAGTCAGAATTGCGATATAAACTCAACATTGTCACTTTTTTTCTCAGAATTACATGATATAAACTTGCAATTGCAAGTTATAAAGTCAGACTTGTGAGACAAAGTCACAATTCTGAGAAATAGTCGCAATTGCGAGATATGAAGTTGAAATTGCGAGTTATAAAGTCAGAATTGCAAGAACTTTAATTCTGAGAAATAGTCAGAATTGAGGGATGTAAACTCACAATTGCAAGTTATAAAGTCAGAATTGTGAAACAAAGTATATATAAAATATAAACTTTTATATTAAAATATAAAATGTATTTCTGAGAAAAAAATCAGAACTCAGAGATATAAACTTGAAATTGTGTTTTTTCTCAGAATTCAGAGATAAATACTCGCAATTGCGACTTATAAAGTCAGAATTGCAATATAAATGCTAAATTTTCACTTTTTTCTCAAAATTGCATGATATAAACTCACAATAGAAATAGTCACAGTTGTGGGATATAAAGTTACAATTGCAAGTTATACAGTCAGAATTGCAAGATATAAACTCGTATTTCTGAGAAGTAAAGTCAGAATTGCAATATAAACTCAAAATTGTCACTTTTTTCTCAGAATTGCATGATATAAACTCGCGATTGCAAGTTATAAAGTCAGAATTGCAAGACAAAGTACATATAAAATATAAACTCATATTTCTGAGAAAAAAAGTCAGAACTGAGATATAAACTTGAAATTTAATTCAGTTTTTATAACATTGATATAAATAAATATATAGAAGTTATAATATTAATCCTATTATTTCATTAGAAAAAAAAAAACAATCAACTGACAGTTATAATTTTTTATGTTAGATTGTAGTGTTTATAATACATTATTTATCCATGCACATCATTATTTTTTAAAAATCATGTGCCCTTATAATCTTTAATGAAAGTATCCTCCTCTCCCTCTTTGACGTTTTCTCTTTCCTGATGACGTGTGTCACAGCACGAGGGCAGGACGACCTGTCACTCACACAAGATCACAGCAATAGCAAACGTCAAAGATCCAACGATCCAATCAATTCCCGATGGACCAAATTAAATCCCATCCTATTTTTTTTTTTTTTTTTTTTCTCTCGTTGGAGGAGCTGCTTTGCTATATACATGATATACGTTACAATAGAGAAGAAAAGACAATCAGGATATCCATTTCATGCTGACTTTAAAAAGTAAAAGTAAAAGTATTGATATGTAGCCAATGTTTCATAAAGAAAACATACTGAATCACTATATTACAAGCAGTTTATTTTTATTAATGAAATAAAAATAGGACCCCAATGCTTTTTCCTATACATAAAAAATAAGAAAGAGGTAGATACATTCAATGAAAGCACAGGTCTACTATTGCTCTGAGCCTGTAGGCCAGCTGAGTATCAAGTTTGATTTGCACAGAAGAAAACTCTTTTTCAGAGTCATCTGTTCTGCCCGGTAACTGCACTGAGCTCATACTCCAGCCGTACACGTGTGCCAGATCAGCAAACTGGATTACTGGACTCTTTTTCCTTTTCTCATTAAAATGAGAGTCGACAAGTGTACATTCTCTGTGTAATGAGGCGTAATACTGTTTGCCTTTGAACACTTCACCCAGTGGGAATGAACCATTGAGCTCTCAGCTGATCATATACTCATTTTCAACAGAGTAATTTACTCCTTCACTCACTCCATTGACATGATACCTGTACATCTGTTGAAATTAACCAACTCCATATGTGCTTACGACACTTCTTTGAGCAGGCATTCATTGTAATTCATCCGTTTATTCCTTCTGTGACCTGAATACTTTTCAGATACTGTATATCAAATAGGCTGATGTTAACAATAGTGTATTTTATTACATGGAAGAGCTTCAAAAGCTTTTGAAGGGAAACGTATCTCTCCTGTTCTCCACCTCGCTTCCCTCCACCTCCCGCTTCATACTTATTACCTCAGTAGGGAGATTAAGAAACAGAAAAGCCGCATGCACTTGACATTTGACTGTGAAATTTAAGGGCCGGGTTCAGCACTGGAGACCTCTGGGCATGTTTGATGTCAGAATGTGTTAGCTGTGAGGGTCTACACACACATAGATTAGCATTCAGAGCTGACGCAGACTTAAGCATGAGGTTTATATAGGGTTTATGTGAAATGTGAATCCTGTTACAGCACTGATGATTTCCAGCAGACCACAGCTAATACAGAACATGAAGCTGAGCATACACACAAACACACACACACACAACAGTTCTTTGTCGTCCTTGAATCTGACTGGCTGAGAGGAGTGCGATATTCTAGTTTCACTGCTTGTATCACTCCGCTTGCAGTATTTCTCGCAGCGAATGTTATGCTGGATGCCCAAATCCACTATAATTTTAGAAATAATACTGTTTTTGTGGCACAAAATGTAGTTTTAAGAAAGCAGAATAAAGTAAGTGGATTTTTTTTTTTTTTTTTTTTTTTTGTAATTGTGCCTTTGAATGATTACATAATTGTGGCATCTGTAATTGTAATCACGGTTAGAAATTCAATTAATTGTGTAGCCCTAGTCCTTAGCTGTTAAACTGTCAACTTTAGATTTGAATCTGTGGTAGTTCTGCAAAAAAGAGGGCTTTTAAAGACACTCCATTGTTATTTTATTTATTAACACACTTGTGCTGTCAAACTGTTGTATAAATGCATTATCACACAAGTAGATGTGAGATATGGCTGTATATAGGCACGGCTGTGATTCGACCGTCGGTAATCACAGCGTGCCGATATACAGCCATATCTCACATCTACTTGTGTGATATTTTTTATATATACAACAGTTCTTTCTGGTCTTCAGATCTGATTGGGAGGAGTGAGGAGTGTGGTATTTTAGTAATAACAGACTCACTCCCTTTTCTCACAATTCCTGCAATTTCTCAGAACGAGTGTCATGCCGGATGCCCAAATCCACTATCATTTTATATTTCAAATAATACTGTTTTTGTGTCATGGAATGTAGTTTTTAGGTGAGAATGCACTGGTTTAGACTTCAAACATTTTTTTTTTTTTTTTTTTTTATCAATAAAGATAATGTTAATTTGAAAATTTGAAAATTTGCTTCAACGTTTTCAAAGATGTGAGCAGCAGGGCTAATGAACCCAAACCCCCCCCACGGGCAGCCTTACCTCGACCAGATGTTCTGGAATTTGCCGCTGGCTCTGATGTTTCTATAGTTGTTAAACATGAGATGTAATTTGTTTTGGGTAAATCTAACGGGCAGTCTTTGGTCTCATTAATCTATTATTTGTTCCAGAGCAGATAGTTTTGGCTGAGGGCAAAATCTCATCACGTTATATTTTATGTAATTTTAATGCTGTATATCAGAGCGCTACCTTTATACTTTTGACTAAATTGCCTAGCAACTTTTGTGATTGCTGTTGTTGTTTATTAAATATTATTATTCAATAAATTATATTTTATAGAAATAATGGTAGTATTTAGTATTAGGAAACAGTGTGTGTGTGTGTGTGTGTGTGTGTGTGTGTTTTGTCGTGATGATGATTTTAGTTCTAAAGTGACTTTTCGAATTAGTAACAGATGATTGTCCTTAGCTGTTAAACTGTCAACTTGAGATTTGAATCCATGGCAGAAAGAAGTAGTTCTGCAAAAAAGAGGGCTTTTAAAAACACTCCGCTGTTATTTTATGTATTTACACACTTGTGCTGTCGAACTGTTGTATAAACACAGTATCACATGAGTAGATGTGAGATATGGCTGTACATTGGCAGGCTGTGATTACCTCTGGCCGAAACACAGCCGTGCCGATATACAGCCATATCTCATGTCTAATCGTGTGATATTTTTTATATATACAACAGTTCTTTCTGGTCTTCAGATCTGATTGGCTGAGAGGAGTGTGCTATTTTAGTAATAACAGAGTCACTCCACTTTCTCACAGTGAGAAATTGCTGCAATTTCTCAGAACGAGTGTCATGGTGGATACCCAAATCCACTATCATTTTATAAATAATACTGTTTTTGTGTCACAGAATGTAGTTTTAAGAGTTTTTAGGTGAGAATGCACTGGTTTAGACTTCAAACATGGGGTTTGTTAATAAAGATAATGTCTATTTGAAAATTTGCTTCAACGTTTTCAGAGATGTGAGCAGCAGGGCGTCAGCAGCCATTCAGGACTCATGAACCCCCCGAGAGCAGCCTCACCTCGACCAGATGTTCTGGAATTTGCCGCTGGCTCTGATGTCTCTATAGTGGTTAAACATGAGATGTAATTTGTTTTGGGTAAATCTAATGGGCAGTCTTTGGTCTCATTAATCTATTATTTGTTCCAGAGCAAATAGTTTTGGCTGAGGGCAAAATCTCATCACGTTATATTTTATGTAATTTTAATGCTGTATATCAGAGCGCTACCTTTATACTTTTGACTAAATTGCCTAGCAACTTTTGTGATTGCTGTTGTTGTTTATTAAATATTATTATTTAATAAATTATATTTTATATAAATAATAGTAGTATTTACTATTAGGAAACAGTGCGTGTGTGTTTTCATGATGATGATTTTAGTTCTAAAGTGACTTTTAGAATTAGTAACAGAGGATTGTCCTTAGCTGTTAAACTGTCAACCTGAGATTTGAATCCGTGGCAGAAAGAAGTAGTTCTGCAAAAAAAGAGGGCTTTTAAAAACACTCCATTGTTATTTTATGTATTTACACACTTGTGCCATTGAACCATTGTATAAACACAGTATCACACGAGTAGATGTGAGATATAGCCAAATCGCAGCCGTGCCGATATACAGCCATATACAGCTGTATGTGTTTAGTGATGGTGATTTTATCTGCATTGTTCCGCCATTAGAGGGCGACAAGAGACTGTTATTATGAGTGAGTCAGTGGTAAAGACTTTTATATTAAAGCAGACTGAAACAGGGTTGTAAACGGAAGTTATTTTTACTTTAAACAACACCTTGTAAAACACAGCCAACAAATGCACTGAGCAGCACTGTAATTGGAAATCACCCTTAACACATGAAAGGATAGTATGACAAAGATATTTCTCAGTGGACATTCAAACTAATGTTTTATTGTGAATATGAGATTGCACTCAAGAATGAATGCTGTATCTCTCTCTCATAATACTCTAACATAATACACAACTTTTAATACAGTAATACAATAAGCTTTTAACAAAGCAACTCAATGTTCCTTCGTTACTCGTTATAAAGTGATGTTTTTGAATTAGTAACGGCAGCTTGGGCTCAGCTGTTAAACTGTCAAACTGAGATTTGAATCCGTGGCAGAAGGAAGAGGTTCTCCACAATCTTTTTGTTTTTAAAGACACTCCGTTTTTGTTTATGTATTTACACACTCATCCCATCGAACTGTTGTATAAATGCAATATCACACTTGTAACCGTGTGTTATGGCTGTATAATGGCACCCTGTGATTATCTGCGGCCTCGCGCCTGAATCACAGCTGTGCTGATATATAGCCAGACTTCACGGCTATGAGTGTAATGTCACATTTATACAACAGTGCATTATAATGCCTATGCATTAATAATTTGTGCAATATTTGAATACTGCATGCTTTTTACTAAAGTATGCGCTTTGTGTAATATTTGTAGTAAATGCATGCTCTATTTACTGTGTGCAATAATGCAAATGCGTACTCTATTAGGTAGTCATATAAAGGTTGCTCTTTGTGTAATGTTTGTGCATGCATGTTTTTTTTTTTTTTTTTTTTGTGCAATATATGTATAATACTGCATGCTTTTTAATACTTGCCTTTGAATAATGCATGCTCTTTGTGTAATATTTGTTGTAAAATGCATGGTCTAATTAGTATGTGTGAAATTATGCAAATATGCACTGTCAAATAATCAAAGAATACGTGCTCTTTGTATAATATTTGTATTTGCATTTGCATGTTTTTGTGAAAGAATTGTATGCAAAATTGCATGCTCTTTGTTTTATATCTGTGCATTAATGTATTCTGTTTGTGCAGTTTTATATTTGTGCATGCTTATTCTGCGGCCCAACTTTTTGTTCCACCATTTATGTATATGTGGCTGGAAGGACAATAAATTTCACTTGACTTGATGTCTGTTGTTTTAAACTTGTGCAATCATGCATGCTCTTTATGCAATATTTGGCGCCCTGAACATGGAAACCCCTGCTGAGGTCTCTCGCAATCTCTATGCAAGGCTCTGTGAACACAGACATGTGTGAGATACTGATTTCAACCTCACAGAGCTCAAAAGAGGTGAACAAAAGTAAATGCAAAGGAAGGTGCTGAGGCGTGTGAGGAAGAGGGTCCCGGCAGACTTCACAAGGGTCCAGGCCTGCAGTTTAACTACTCTGAAACCCGCTACCGGCTACATGACTGTGAAGGTAGGAGGCGGTTGCTAAGCAACACTATGCTCGGGGCAACTTTCAAATTTTGAATCATAGCTCCCTTCGGCTTCTCCTCAGAATCAGAGGTGAGCAAGTGTTTGTACAAGCTTTTACAGTCACCGCCAGAGGAAAAACATACATTTACAAAACTATTGCACTGATGTCAATGAGATCAGAAAAACAACTGTAAGGGGTCACGGGGGGTTGGAGTCTGCCGCACGCGCAGCCAGAGAGGTGGGAAGGATGTTCTGGCAGGTGTTCTGTCACTCTGACAGGTGTGTTCTTCTCCACAGGCGGGATGGTTTGCAACCCATCTGTCAAATGTCCGTCATCGAGCGTAAATACAGAAAACATGGACTTTTCCACAGCAGCAGGCAATAGAGTCAGTTCAGACCTGTGTCACACACTCCTCAGCAGGTGTTCCTGCCTTCCGATGAGAACTACACACACACACACACACACAAACTCGTGGAAAGTTGTTGCAGTGTCTCTTGCAGGCCATCTGTTCGTTCTTCAGTCCTCTTGAAGAGACATGATTTCTGCTTTTCAAAGATGCGGGATGCCACCTACGTTTTTCCCACAGTGCTTTAATCTTTTGGTTCAGAATGTGTTGGTGAGCAAATTGTTCTGTACAGTTTGTAAAAGTACAAGCAAAAATAGTGTTTACAATAGTATACTCAATCAACTTCTAAAGGGAATAACATAATATAATATAATATATATAAGGGATAATGTACATCCAGCCATTTGTTATCGCAGAATAAAGCCTGACAGGCTTATCAGCAGCCCAGTGAGGTGGAGGGCTGTTGTATAAGATTGAAGGGCTTTATTTTGCGATAACAACTGGCTGGATCTACATTATCCCTCCTTTTACATGGCTTATTGCCACAAAAGTAAATAATTAGACGTAAAATATTGATCTGAGTTATAATATTTAAGCACAAAGCTTCCGTGAAGAAAGCCGTTGCCAGGCGGTAGCAAGTTCAAACTAGACGGACATTTGGAAGACGGTGCAGTCAGCACTTATCACACAACATTTCACCACTTAAATAATTATGGCGATAAAAGATATTGATTTAAGATTAAAAGGTTTCAAAATCTTACCAGTTTGTGAGTTGTCTTATAATCCATTACAGCGTACAAAACAATCGTCGCAAAATGCAGCAGCGGCATTTGTATGAAATGCGAGAGCGAGTCCGTGTTACCAGGATGACATTATTAAATAATTGTACTCATAATATTGAATTGAGTTTTAATATTTTATTAGCCAGCCAAACACAAAGCTTCCACAAAGAAAAAAATTCCCAGCAAGTGAACAGCGCCGACTGCTGGCAGTTACACGGATGAGCCTGTATCATTAATTTTGATTGTTATCTGGGAATGTCATACCTTGGAATGGTGGTGACTGACCAATCAGAATCGAGTATTCCACAGAGCCGTGTAATATAATATAATATAATATAATATAAGGGATAATCAACGGTTTGCTGTGCATTAAAGGATTTTAAATGCACAACGTGGAGGCTAAGAACCACCTGACGCAAAGTGCATTTACAGTTTAATGCACTTTAATGCACGGCAAGCCATTGATTATCCCACTTGTTTCATGGTCATTTGCAAATTTATAGACAAGTTAAAACTAGTATTGCTCTTTGTAGCGCAATATTTGACCGAATGGGTAAAATGACTTATTAAAATAAATTATTTTAGTCTGTTATGGCACATTATGTCTACCATTCAGCCAGCATCAAATCAGACACCGAGATGAAATGGTGTGGTAAGATCACATTTATTTGAATGAATTATATATATTTCCATTAATTATCGATCGAGAGAGAGAGAGAGAGAGAGATGACAGTTGTGTGTTACCTGCATGCTGCGTGTCTGCGCATCTCTCTCTAAAAACAACTAATTAATTCAAAAACAGTGGTTTTACCATAATGTAGCCATCTAATATCCAGGCTATTTTATTAATAAGAATCTCCGACCTCTCTCTCTCTCTCTCTCTCTCTCTCTGTTGTGTGTGTGTGCATTTGTGTGCGAGTGATGTGTGTGTGTTTGTGTGCATCAATTAAAGCAGCACATTAATATAGAATGGTGATAAAACTGACTTGGATCAACCTGTGTATTAAATGGCTTTTTTAATCCAGTATTCAAACAGACCGTAGAATAATAGAATAGAATATAATATAATATAAATGCACTAGTGTTGGAAAGCTTAGTGAAAGTTTATCAATATGTGCTCTTCATTGCTATATATTATTATTTGTATTTATATATAGCCTCCTGGGGAAAAAAAAACAAAACAGCTAAAACCAGCCTAAGCTGGTTGGCTGCTTTGACTGGTCTTGCAGGCTTTTTAAAGTGGTTTTGGACACTTTTATCTTAGCTGGTCAAGCTGGGAGACTTGCTAAAAGACCAACCAAACTTAAACCAGCTATTTTCAGCATAAACCAGCTAAATCTAAAGGCCTAGACTAGTTTTTTTTTTTTTTTTTTTACTGAATCGACTGGTTTTAGATTTTTTTATTTATTATTATTATTTTTCTTTTTTTACTAAATCAGCTTGTTTTACTTGGTTGTTAGCTGGATTTTTTTTTTATTTGTGTTAGCTCTATGTTAAATCATGTTAAGACATGTTAGCATCATGCTAATCATGCTAAAGGATGCTAGCAATAT
The DNA here is from genome assembly GCA_036247105.1 of Cirrhinus mrigala. Lineage (NCBI taxonomy): Eukaryota > Metazoa > Chordata > Actinopteri > Cypriniformes > Cyprinidae > Cirrhinus > Cirrhinus mrigala. The sequence goes on along the minus strand of CM070025.1, from coordinate 2,512,149 downwards.
GGTAATCATGTTAGAAACATGCTAACAAAGTGTTAACATGTTAATCATGATAAAACATTTTAACATACTAGAAACACTCTAATCATGTTAGAAACATGCTAGCAGCATGCTAATCATGTTAAAACATGCTAGCAACATACTAATCATGCTAAAAATGTGCTAATCATGTTAGAAAAATGCTAGCAACTTGTTAATCATGCCAAGATGCTAGTAATATGGTAACAACATACTAAGAATTTGCCACAGCCATATCACCCTGCAGCCCAAAACTGGTTGCCCACTGAAGCTAAGCAGGGCTGAGCCTGGTCAGTACCTGGATGGGAGACCTCCTGGGAAAACTAGGTTGCTGTTAAAAGAGGTGTTAGTGAGGCCTGCAGGGGGTGCTCACCCTGTGGTCTATGTGGGTCCTAATGCTCCAGTATAGTGATGGGAACACTATACTGTAAAAAGCACTGTCATTCGGATGAGATGTTAAACCGAGGTCCTCTCTGTGGTCATTAATACACAGTGAACGCGCTATATAAATGCCTCATTCATTCATTCAACATCATACTGTACTATGATCATACTAGAAGCATGGTAACAACATGCTAGCCACATGCTACCCTGGTGAAAAAAACAGCATATGCTGGTAGGCATGTTTTGATGCTGGAATGCTGGTTAGGTATGTTTTGGTGCTGGTCCTTTGCTGGTTTATGCTGGTCCTTGACCAGCAACATGACCAGCATAAACCAGCAAAGGACCAGCAAAAACCAGCAAGAGACCAGCATAAACCAGCTAAGGACCAGCTTAAACCAGCATCAAAACATACCTACCAGCATATGCTGTTTTTTTCACCAGGGTAATCATGTTAGTAACATCCTAGCAACATGACAACCACATGCTAATTGCATTAGAAACATGCTAGCAACATGGTAACAACAAGCTAATTGCATTAAAAATATGCTAACAGCATGCTAATCATGTTAAAATTATGCTAGCAACATGTTAATTGCATTAAAAAATGCTAACAACCTGCTAATTATTGTTAGAAACATGTTAGCAACATGCTAATCATGCTAGAAACATGCTAGCAACATGGTAACATGTTAATTGCATTAAAATATGCTAGCAACATGTTATTCATGTTAGAATTATGCTAGCAACATTTTAACATCATGCTAACTGTTAAAAATATGTTAGCAAACATGCTAATCATGCTAAAATTATGCTAGCAAATCTCTCTAATGTCTCTAATGTAACCTTTTTTAAGATTCAAGCTTTTACCACTTTTTTTAAACCTTCAGGCTAGGCTTTCTCAAGCCAACTTCAAAGTTTGTTATCAAACTTTTCTAGTTTCTTCTACTCATCTACTTTATTCCTGTAATCAAAGCTGAATTTTCAGCATCATTACTCCAGTATTCAGTGTCACATGATCCTTCAGGAGTCATTATAATATGCTAATTTGCTGCTTGAGTAACATTTCTTATTAACATCAGTTTTGAAAACTTGTGCTCAATTTTTATGGGAACCAATGTACGCTTACATTTTTTTTTAGGAGTAATATGCAGTAGTCAACCTTTGAAGTGGATCAAAAAAAAAAAACAATGTTTTGGTTTTAGGACAACTTTGATGAAAGGTTTTGATCCACTTCAAATGTTGACTACTGTATAAAAAAATTCAGAAGAATAGCATTTATTTGACATTTTTGCAACATTATAAATGTCTTTACTGGCACTTGTAATCAATTTAATGCATCCTTGCTAAATAAGAGAAATAATTATTTGTTCATGTTATTTTTATACATTTATCTGATTGTTATACATTTTATTTTGTACTTTATTTTTCAACAAATATCCTTTCAGGTTTAAAAACCAAGAAAGGTATTATGAGCAGAAATGTAAACACCATTAATCATGTTTCCTATATGTGTAGCTACTCATTCATCATTCATTCATTAACTCTTGGTCAATAGCCAGAGTAGTGTTGCAGTGTTTTTTTTTTTTTTTTTTTTTTTTTCGTTTTTTTACTGCAGTCACGAACAGAAATATAAATTGAACGTTTATTACAACTGCCACTAGGGGGAGACTGCAATAGTTGAATCAAGAGTTTGCAGACAGTAAAAAGATCAAATACAAGGACCTATGCTGTATCTAGCGCTGAGTCGAAGCTAATCATGCCTCAGAGTCTGTCAGTAGATTTTAACTTATTTTAAACCAGAAGATTCCTTCAATATACTTACCATTGATAGATAGATGTTTAATTAGTACTGCTATCTATCTATTTTAGATGAGCTCCCTTAAAGTGATCTTCAGATGATCTGAGCTCTCTTTTGTCCTCCGTTTCTGTGAACTCTAATTGTATCACACTGAAGCCCATGTAATTAGATTGGCCTTCTATTCATTACAGTTCATATTTTCCAGATTACTATTAGAGAGATTTACAGTAGTCATTTGCTCAGATAACAACGGCCAGTAAAAACCTTTTAAGTGTTCTTTATAAGACATTATACAGTGAGTCCTGATGTTTATGTAGAGGTGTAGAATATCTTTCTTCTGCTGAATAAGCCATCAGGTCTCTATGCAGCCTGGATTTCTGGAACTCCTCTAACGTGTTTTTGCAACGACAGCACATCCATTTCTCACTATAGCCTTACATAAATCTTCTTTACAACACTAAGTTACTAAGCTATTTTTACATTGTAACAAAAAAAACGTAGGCGGTGCATTGCTAGGCAGTAGCTAGCGTGTTCTGGACAGTTGAAACAAAACAAGAACTAAAATAACAAAACAACAATACCTAAACAAAACATCAAAACATAACAAAACACACACAAAAGCAGCAAAAATAAATAAACAAATCTCACAACAAAAGAAGGCAAAACAAACAACAAAATCCAAAACAATACCAACGGCGGCAGAACAGTATCAGCATCGGCAGCAACTGGATGTGATGAAATATGTGCTTTAGTTTTGCAGAGAAATACATTTCATTTACAGATTTGTTCCACAGCAGCCTTGATGGTTTCTTTAACAGTACTAGTTTCTCTTTTATTAGATTCATTTCATTTACCCTCTGCAAATCATAAACTGTAATGTCTCTGTGTTGCAACTGCCTGCAATTTTCAATATTGCTCTGCAGGAACAGACTGTGTTTGCCTGACAGTAGCTACATGAGAATATTAATAATATTCAGGAGGAGCAGGTCAACGAGAGGCCAATAAAACCTGTGAACAGGGAAAATGAAAGGGCTGGTTTTCATGTAAAAATATAAGTTGTGTAGTATGAAACTGAGTGACAGACCTTGACATCTGAAATACACAGATATTTAAGAGCCTTTGACCTAAAATATACCAAATGTACCAACATAAAAACGGTTCGATTTTTAGACTCCAGCTGTCTTGAGAATCTGCGCTAACCAATTCTAAATTCATCTAAAGACAGTCTTCATTTTTTTTTTTTTTAACATACAGCCTAGTCAAAAACTAGCCTGCAAACTGTTTCAGATCTTTTAACTAGTCCTAATGAGCTAAAATTATGTAGACAGCAATTCTGCCCTACCAGATTCATTTGCATTCAACACAAGGATTGTCACATTAAGCTGGTGGCAGGCGTAAGAGTGATCAAACATGCAGCGTGGCACTGTTTTAATTGCTTCTCAATATACAGCTGCACTTGCACATACTTTGTGTTGGGCTTGGGATGAAATATTCATAACATATGTGACCCTGAACCACAAAACCAGTCTTAAGCCCCTGGGTTATATTTGTAGCAATAGGCAAAAATACATTGTATGGGTCAAAATTCCTTCTGTAAATATATCAAAACTTAATTTTTGATTAGTAATGTGCATTATCAAGAACTTCATTTGGACAGCTTTCTCAGTATTTAGATTTTTTTGCAACCTCAGATTCCATATATTCAAATAGCTGTATCTTGGCCAAATAATGTCCAATACTAACAAACCATACATCAATTGAAAGCTCATTTCCATAGTTTGGACCTCTATATAAAAGGCTTATAGATTCTCTAGTTCTTTTAAGACATAAATACTAATTTTTATTAAGTTGTGCATTTAGACATTCTCAAAGGTTCTCTAAAGGCTTAGATTTTTTTGGTTTGAAATGTAGATTTGAAATGTCAGTTTTTGCATTTATTTTACAACAGTTAAACCTGAACACAGAAAGACATTTTGTTATTCATAACATCAAAATTCTTTAAAAATGTAACAAAAATAAACAGGAATGCTTTATGAGAAGTTAATAAAACTGATTTCAACCTCTTATTTCAGTCTTCTGGCTCAATTTTGCCATATTGTTATAGCCACTAGAATAGTTCCCTAGTCTTTTACAAAAATAGAAATAGACTTTAGCTCTTTGAAAGCATAAAAAAATCTGAAGTAACATTATTAGATACTACAGTGGTAAAGTAATTACTTTGAGGTAGGCTTTTATTTGAGATACGTTGGGTTAATGTGACTTATTTTCCGTGTGACAATTGCCCCTGAACCTTGTTACAATCACCCCTGACAAGGGTCAGTGAGTCATGAAGGAAAATGTAAAAAATGTTACAATTGCCCCGAGTCTCCCCTACTCTTTTTTTGATACTGTTATGGATATATGGAAATTGTTATTGCAAGTGACACAGAAGTGTTAGTGAATGGATTGAAAGTAAATATCCACCTCAACCAGTGCTGTTTTTGTTTTCTGCCTTTTAAGATATCATTACTGTTTCGGTGTAAGAGACCGCTGCAAACAATTTTGCATGCATGAGTAAACTGTCAGAATGAATGAAACTGAATGAAACTTTAGATCAATAGTCATTTATTCACTAGTCTGACATTGCTAGTGTTGACAGTTAATAGAAAACACACAGGACATGATTCCAATAATAATATCAGAATAAAAAAAAAAGACTCTCAGGTCGGTATACACCAAAAAAGTCTCAGGATGGCACCGATAACAGTAAATAAATAAATAAATAAATAAATAAATAGAACACTTTGATGTATAGTTTCTTATGGCTTTTTGGTCTAGAATCTAGAAGTTCAAAAGTGAGAGGAAAGAAAAACATGTAAACTATATATATATATATATATGAAAATGTCCATAAATGGAATATAAAATGGAATATAAACTATATAAATGGAAAATGTCCAAATTGTGAGATATTAATTAAGATTTTTTTTTTTTTTTAATGTAAACTTCGAAATTCTTAGGAAAAGAAACAAACTCATAATTCTGACTTTTTTTCCTCAGAATAGCATGTTTACATATCACAGTTATAAATTAAATTGTGAGTTTATCTCACAATTCAGTTTTTTTCCCCCCTTCAGAATTACAAGAAAAAAAAGAATTGTAAGGTAAAGAGCAGCTATTGCCTTTTTAAAGGTTTTATTCATTGGCAGAAACATGTTTCTTTCATTGCACCATGAGTTTTTGACATATGCTCAGTGGGCCTGGTAACTGTAGCTATCATGTACACATCTGCCATCCTTAGCAAAAGCATTCATTTATCAGGTGAGTATGATGTGTGCAGTAATGACATCGATATGGATCTATAGGCACACTGGAGCAACAGCCTTCATCTTCAGCCAGACAGCATCACACATCACTCACAACACACTGTGCTTTGATGGCCGGCCATGATCAAATCTAACCCCTGCAACTGCATTACTAGAGCAGGGTCCAAACCACGGCTCTCTTGCCTCATAAGGGGCTCGCCTAAATCAACACTCAAAAACAACCTTGAAATGCGATATCAGTGAACAATGATTGTAATTTAAGGGCCTTTGATCAATCTTAACTTCTTTCTTTCTTTCTTCTTTCTTTCTTGTTCCACATTTAAAAGAAGGTCATACAGATTTGGAATGACATGTCATTTTTTATTCGAAGATGAATTTGTTCTTACTGTTACTTTAAGAGAAAGAACAAATGATGACACTGGGGCAGGAGGCAGAGGAAGGGAACGTTTTGACAGGTCAAGTGAGAGTTAAACTCAAGGAGGCAGACAGATGGAGTGGATGGGAACTGAAACGCTTGAGAGAGAGAGCAGTTGTGGGGTGAAAGCAGATGAGAAAGTGCAGGAATAGTGACTATATCAGAGACAGAGAGATACGCATGGCTGCGTTTTAAAGGGTGTGTGTGTGTGTGGGAGAGAGAGAGAGGGGGAGAGAGAGCATGTGTGTTTTACAACCAATCTGAGGCAGTGGCTGCTGAACTGACTCAATTAGAGGATTAAAGGCAGATTAGCGCTGCCTCTGCGCACATACTTCAAAAACTAAAACGCAATGATTCCAACCCAATCTCATGAGAAAACTAATTAAAGATGTGGCAGTTGGGTAACTTTTTATCTCATAATTCTGATCTTGCAAATTCTGATATAAAATAAATAAATAAAAAGGTAGATGTGACCTTTTATCTAACAACTCTTAATTTGCTTCTAGATGCAAACTCACAATTTTTTTTTACAATTCTGTGTTTGTATTTCAGAATTCTGTTTATATCTGTCAGGATTATGGACCTGTTTTGTTGTTTTTCCTCCCCATGTGCTCCTTGTCTAATTGTATCATTTGCATCACCTGTGTTCCCCTGATTACCTTGTTAAGTTGTGTATTGATAGTCTTGTTTGCCCCTTGCCTTCAGTCCGGTGTCTAAAGCCCTTTACACAGTGCACGATTTTCGGCTGTCCCAGGCGAAAGATTGGCATCGTGAAACAATCGTGGCGTTTTCTGTGATCGTGGCTCATAATCTGTGGTTCTATGTCTTACAGTGAGAGAGGTTCAAAGATGGCTATTGTCACTGTCTTGCGACCAAAGATAGCCTACGATCATTTTCTGACAGTGTCAGAAATTCAGCCTGATCATCGCATGGTGTGTTTGCTGCCACGACCCATGTTTACAATAAAAATGCAACATGAAATCAACGTGAAATGGCACTAAAGCATAAAACTGCTCACCTCAAGCTCTTATTCCTTCCTCTTTTCCCCCTTCCACTTTTTTTCAGCACACATAAAAACTACAACTGCCAAAGTGTGATTCATTATGCTCTTTTTGTTTACCACTAGCACATACTGATGACTTTTTATTCTTCTATAGTAACGTGCGTCGTAGCCTACGAGTCAATAGGTGTCATTATCATTCAGTTTACATGCATGTCGTACTCAAGTCTATTAGATCCATGTCGCACAGTGTGATCAGCAATAATCTTATCGGATTGATAAAATTGTGCAGTGTGTAAAAGGCTTAATGTCAGAGCTGAGGATCGCCGCGGAGCCAGGGCTGAAAGTGACTGTTCCTGAGTTTGGCCAAGAAAGGGCTCCCATTTCCGAGTCCAGCCCAGAGAGGGCTCCTGTTCCTGAGTTTGGCCCAGAGAGGGCTTCTGTTTGCCCACTCAGCCCAGAGAGAGCTCCTGTTCCTGAGTTTGGCCAAGAGAGGGCTCCAGTTCCTGAGTATAGCCCAGAGAGGGTTCCTGTTCCTGAGTTTAGGCCATCGAGGGCTTCTGTTTCCAAATCCAGCCCAGAGAGGACTCCTGTTCCTGACTTTAGTCCAGACAGGGTTCCTGCTCCTGAGTTTAAGCCAGCGACGGCTTCTGTTTCCAAGTCCAGCCCAGAGAGGGCTCCTGTTCGTGAGGTTATCCCAGAAAGGGCTCCTGTTCCTGAGTTTTTCACAGAGAGGGCTCCTATTCCTGAGTACAGCCCAGGGAGGGTTCCTGTTCCTGAGTTTAGCCCAGAGAGGGTTCCTGCTCCTGAGTTTAGCCCAAATGAGGGCTCCTGTTCCTGAGTTTGGCCCAGAGAGGGCTCCTGTTCCTGAGGTTATCCCAGAAAGGGCTCCTGTTCCTGAGTTTAGCCCAGAGAGGGCTCCTGTTCCTGAGTTTAGGCCAGCGAGGGCTTCTGTCTCCAAGTCCACCCCAGAGAGGGTTCCTATTCCTGAGTTTATCCCAGAAAAGGCTCCTGTTCCTGAGTTTAGCACAGAGAGGGCTCCATTCCTGTGTTTAGTCCAGAGAGGGTTCCTGTTCCTAAGTTTAGGCCAGCGAGGGCTTCTTTTTCCAAGTCCGGCCCAAAGAGGGCTCCCATTTCTAAGTTTAGCTCAGAGAGGGCTCCCGTTTCAGAGCACAGCCCAGAGAGGGCTCCTATTCCCGAGTACAGCCCAGGGAGGGCTCCTGTTCCTGAGTTTGGCCCAGAGAGGGCTTCCCTTCATGAGTTTAGCCCAGAGAGGGCTCCCGTTCCTGAGTTTAGCCCAAAAGATGGCTCCTGTTCTTGAGTTTAGCCCAGAGAGGGCTTCTGTTTCCCCATCCAGCCCAGAGAGGGCTCCTGTTCCTGAGTTTGGCCCAGAGAGGGCTCCTGTTCCTGACTTTAGTCCAGACAGGGTTCCTGCTCCTGAGTTTAAGCCAGCGAGGGCTTCTGTTTCCAAGACCAGCCCAGAGAGGGTTCCTGTTCCTGAGGTTATCCCAGAAAGGGCTCCTGTTCCTGAGTTTTTTCACAGAGAGGGCTCCTGTTCCTGAGTTTAGCCCAGAGAGGGCTTCTGTTCCCAAGAGCAGCCCTGATAGCCTGGAGGCTCACAAATAACCACCCTCCCACCCGCTCCTGCCTCCTCCTCCGCCGTCGTCTGGTAGCCCCTCTGCTCACCCTCAGCCCACCGTGGGTCTGCCAGTCTCCATCGGTGTCATGGCTGAAGGATCCCCTGTCTCTGCCTGCAGCCCCAGAGTCCAGGACTCTGCCTCGGCTCGTTGACCCAGCAGCTCCACCACGGCTCCTAGCTCCTTCGTCTCTGCCATGGCCAGGCAGTCCACTAGCATTGCGGGGCTCCCTTGTCCCTCGTCTGTCGTCGACCATCCTGCGCCTCGTGACTCCACTCCTCCCGCTTCGCCTTGTCCCTCAGCCCCTCTGGCTTTGTGAGGCTCCTCCATCCCTTTGGCTCCACCTTGATTCTCTGTCACTACGGCTCCACCCCGCCCTTTCGGATCCACACCTCCGCGTCAGTCGCCGGCGCCATCTGCTCCACCTCGGCCCTTCTGATCCTCCTCGTCACCCTGGCTGTCCGTCTCCGCCTCGGGCTGCTCCATCGGTCGGCCACATGGAGTCGTCATCCCTTCTTGGGCCTGGGTCCCACCTGGCGCCACCTACTCCAAGTCCCTCCTGTCATCTCCCTGGCTCCTCCATCCGTCTGATCCGCCCTGGCTCCTCCTGCTTCTATGGCACAAGTACACACCTTCTGGGAGGGGGGCGATATGTCAGGGTTATGGACCTGTTTTGTTGTGTTTTCCATCCTTATGTGCTCCCTGTGACCTAGTTTCTCCCTTGTCTAATTATATCATTTGCATCACCTGTGTTCCCCTGATTGCCTCATTAAGATGTATATTTAAAGTCTGGTTTGCCTTTGCCTTCGTTCCGGTGCCTAAAGACTACCCTTGTGCTGCATCTCACAATTCTAACTTTACATCTCACAATTCTGATTTTTTATTAAAAATCTGACTTTAAATCTCATAATTCCGACTTTATAAGTCACAGTTCTGACTTTATATTTCCCAATTATTTCCCAAGGTAATTGTGACTTTTTATATTACAAGTCTTTTTCCTCAGAATTGCAAGTTTATATCCCAAATCTAACTTTATATCTCGCAAATGTGACTATATATATTACAACTTACCATATGCACGGAGTGTTTTTTAGAACTTCCGCATAATGATAAGTCAGCTCGTAAACTTCCGCTAAAGCTCATTGTATATGTGCTATATATAGGGGGAGACTCTTGAGACTGCTCTCCTACCCCGTTCTTATCAGAAACTGAGAAAAATAATAATTGCAACATGGTAAAGAATGATAGCACCATGAACATTCAGTTTCATATTATTTAACAACATATAATTTAAATGCCAAGCCTGGTAATCCCAGGAGAGTACCTAGACACATAGTTACATTTAAATGCTGACAGCTAAACACTATCATAACTGTTTAGGCTAATGTTAGCTAGCTAGCGATGCTTCTCTTCAACAACATCTTAATAGTATTCTTGATAATCAATAACTTGCCTTTATAGTCATAAACACATTTTCAACTCCACAGCTGTGCAGTAAAATTCACTTCACATTTCATTCATAAAGACGACGAAAAAAGATGAAAAAATTTATTTTCATGGAAAACAACTTTTTAAGATGAAAATGACATGAAATTACCCTTATAATCAGAAGATGGCAGCAGAGGATCACTTATTGGCCGCAGCTGCCATTTGAACCCCCTAGTTTTTTCAAGTCTTGCTTTTCGATTTATTATAGAATTACTAATATCACCAATTTTAGTACTTTTACCGCACTGAAGTATATAGTATAAGCAAGTGTAGAAAGTCATTAAAATAAATAAATAAAATATAGCTGGAAGCAGCAATTGGGGCCAAGCACAAAAGAGGCAGAATGAAGCATTAAGCATGGCAAGGAGCAACAGACCAACTACAACGAGTAATTAAAGCCAATTTAGGATGATATCAGTTGAAATGGCAGAAAAATCATAAATACAACCACTAATAATATGATTTTATGGCTTATCACTTTTGATCAATAGGTGGTGCTGTTTTCAAATTAATGTGATGTCTTCTGTGTGAGGAGACAATGACACACACAAAGTTTGGTGTCATTATGTTAAAGCTTTACAGAGATGCAGCCTCATTTTGGCATCATGCCTCAGATGTGTAGTGGCACTGTATGAAAACGGTTTTGTCTATCAACATGAAATCCATAACTTTGTGCAAGCATAGTCTGAAGATGATTTGAGTCAAATTTGGTGAAAATCTGACCAACAGTCTTGGAAGAGTTTGAACAAGTAGGTTTTGTACATTAATCAAAATGGCGGAAAGGAAGTTCGGCCAACTGTGGTATAATTGGTATGTACGTTGTCGGCATGACCCAAGGAATATTTTGATTACAATAGGCTAATGCAATCAGAAGTTATTAGCATTTTTGGGAATCTCATTATTAATGTTTAATGAATGGTGTAATACTTCTGACCAAACGTGGTCAGTGTGAGGTGACAATAGCACATAGAAAATTTGGTGTAAATATGTCAAAGCTTTGCAGAGATACAGCCTCAGATGTAGTTTGGCATCTTTCCAGAAAATTCGTTGATGCGCTAAATGAAAACCGTTTTGTATATTGACACGAAATCCATAACTTTTTTACCAGCAAGGTCTGAAAATGATCTGAGTCAAATTTGGTGAAAATCGGACTAACGGTCTAGGAGGAGTTCAGAAAAGTAGGTTTTCAACATTAACCAAAATGGTGGACAGAATGTTTGGCTAATTTTGGCGTAATGGGTATCAGTGTTCTCAGCATGACCCAAGGAATCTACTGAATCTATAACTTTCATTACAATAGGCTAATGTAAGCAGAAGTTATTAGCATTTTTGTAAATTTCCTTATAACTTTTGGCCACAAGGTGGCGCTGCCCCCAAACTTTTTAAGTACTGTCAGGGCACAGTGCCGAAGACACAAACCGAGTTTTGCAACGATACGCCATTGCGTTCATAAAATATAGCATTTTTTGACAAAATTCAAAATGGACGACGCCCAAAATGGCTGACATGGGAAAACTGGATATGGTGGGACTCGGCATGATGCACCGAATCTAAAGAGACCAGTTTTGTGATTTTTGGCCAAACCACTGCAGGTAGCCTCAGGTCATGCTTGTTATAACACACACCAAGTTTGGTCTCAATATGGCAAACCGTTGCAGAGATATAACCTCACATCCATTTTTGCACACTTTTCGTAGAATTCATATGCACGTTATCCGAGAGCAGTCTGGCTAATCAACTTGAATTCCATAACTTTTTGCCAGCATGGTCGGAAGATGATCTGAGCCAATTTTGGTGAAAATCAGACAAACCATCTAGGACGAGTTAGAAAAATTAGGTTTTTCAAACAGAAAATTATAGAATAAAAACTAAACCTTACGATTTTTGAATTTTGGACTTCATTCGATGATTCAGGAAAATAAAGAATTTTCATTCTGTGCCTTACGGTTCGAAAGTTATTAGCATAAAATGACTGAAACTTTGGACAAGTGGTGGTGCTAGAGAGTTTGAGTTAGAGACTCCAAACTTGCTGTGGTTAATGTTGGGACTGTCCTCTATCAGCGTGCCAAATTTCACAACTTTCCTGCAAACAGTTCTATGGGCTGCCATAGACTCAAGAGCGGAAGAAGAACAAGAACAAGAACGCCAACGGATACAATAGGTGCCTTTGCACCTTCGGTGCTCAGACACAAACAGCCTATAAGGGTGAATTATTTAAATACTGTTATAATAGTTAATAGTGTATAAATAATGTAATAGTTCACTACATATTAAATTGAATTTAAAATATTTTAGATTTAATTAATTAACTTCATCTTTTTTTATCTTGAACTGTAAAAGCTATTAAATAGCCTATATTCAACCAACACAAACTTGTTACTGCTGTAGTTTTCTTACTCTGAATTTGGTCTGAATCATTTAATGCACAGCTCTATTTTTGACATTGGCTTGTCAGATGTTTTATTCGGTTATTACTGCCAATCATAGCAATGAGTCACGCATATTTAGCGGATTTACTCGCATAAGTTTTTACACTAGCGTTTGTCATTCTTGAAACGGTATACATGGATGTTTCATCCTCTTAGACAAACAAAACTTTTCCTTAAATTGTGAATGGATTATGTAGAGCTAAGGAAACTCCTATTACTGCACATTACAGACTGTACAGTTGACCGGAAATTACTGAGCTGGCTTGTCTAAAACAAGGAAGTAAGCTGTATATGGTCAGTTCTGTCTGTTTTTTTGTTTTGTTTGTTTGTTTGTTTTTTTGGTCAGAATTGCTAGTTTATATCACAATTCTTATCTTATATCTTGCAATTCTGAATTTATGTTATACGCTTTTTTCCCACCATGGAATAAAAACATAAAAAGGTAATTTCTGACTTTGTATCTCAAATCTGAAGTAAAACGTCACTATTACTTTTTATTTATTTATTCACTTACTTTTTTGTGGCTGAAATGTACTTGAATGTTATTATGGACAAATGTGAAGTACAAGCATGAAGGTCCACCCTTGAACTTATCAGTGGGACATAAACAGATGTATAAAAACATACAAATTGTAGTCTACAGTGTACAAATTCTCTCTTTGCAGATGTGTGTTTTTGTAATCACACACTGCAAATGAAACAGAGTATTAGTCAGCTCACATCATCAGGGAGGCTGGAATGTAAGCTAAAAATGCTGATGTATGCATCTTTAACAGAGATCTGTGTCGAAGAGTTAACTCTGCTCCCTGAAGCATTTTGTTTTCTTGTTTGGATTTCATTACATGGTTCTGTCTATTCTTTGTATATGACTATGATTCACCACCCACACCTTAGAAACAACAGACAACATAGAAAACGGGTACTTCTTCTAAAAAGATGTATTTTTCCATAAACACTCACCTAATTGTTTTTAATAACATTACTCTGTGAAGCCAAATAGCAGAGACGTGATCACCATTCTCAGTGACAACAGTCTAGCTGTGACTGTAAAAACCACTGGCTGCCCACATACAGTAGATGGATTAAAGCTCTTTTGTTTTTAATACTATACCAAATTCCAGCTTAATGAATATCAAGAACTCTATACGCGAGTATTTTAGTGAAAATATACACTTTCATCCTTCCGTGTAAATGAAGCCTGCAAAATCTCTCCTGGATTTGTTTATACACTATACAATTCAAAAGTCTTTTATGCTCACCAAGGCTGCTTTATTTGATCAAATACAGTACAAAACAGTAATATTGTGGAATATTATTACAAAATTTAAAATAAGTGGTTTCTATTTGAACATATATTAAAATGTAATTTATTCCAGTGACGCAAAGCTGGATTTTCAGCATCATTACTCCAGTCTTTAGTATCACATGATCCTTCAGAAATCATTCATGCTGACTTTTGATCAGTTTTCTGTCTTTGCTGAATAAAAGTATTCACTTATTTAAATAAAAGTCTTGCTGACCTCATACTTTTGAACGACAGTATATTTTAATTCAATGACTCTGATTCTGTTCCTTTTATTTTTTATTGATTGATTGATTGATTTGATAGTGTATTCTAATGTATTCTGCCTGGTTTTCAGCTACTGTTACTGCCTTTTTTCTTGTTTCTCTGCATTGCCTAACAAACAAACATAAATAAAAACGCTGCTAATACTACCTCTGTCCTTTTGTTCTGCATCTTCCAGATGTGATTATGATTATTATGTTTAATATGTGATATAACTCACGAACCATGTCTTAATTTGTAGTCTATTAGATTCCCGTGTCATGGTACTTAATAGACCATCAGATTCAGAAATGCTGTCCTGTATTTTTGTGTCCTGATCTGTGTGGGTCAGTATTTCTGTCAGCGGATGACAAGACCATTAATGAGAAAACAAGCAGAGCGTGTGAAAAGCAAGGCATTATTACAGCATCAATAGTCAGTTTGTTTCAATTTGCCATGAGCAGCTTTACGAAGATCAGCTGGAGAATATAAGAGGCGGGTCAAAAAACAGTTACTCAGCCTTTTCGTGCCATCTAGTGGTGAAGTACAGTAACATTCACACTCAATTCTAAAGCAAAAAGATCGCTTATTGAAATACTTAGTTATATAATTCATTCATTAGTTATATAATTAATAATTAATAATTAATGTATCTGTCTTTGACTGAAGCAGTACTTAGATGACACATGCTTTCATGCAACTTTACAAACGTGCTGTGTAGCACGTACACAGAAGATGCGACTGAGTCACCCTCTTTCACATGATAGCTACAAACCCATAATACATGTCTGAAGAAGTTCACCTGAAGCCTGACAATAATGAAGCCCTTCATCAGCGCCACTCTCTCCTCTAAAGTCCTTTTCAAATCCTGACTACTATAATTTATGCCACTTTCTCATTCATTTCACTCGGTTCTCACATCTTAATGGATCTTTAGCCCTCTGAGATGGAGAGAAAATGATAATAACTGAAATTTTAATTCAATTTCATGAAGACCGATCCTTTATAGCCTCCAGATACATACTATGGCTTCTGTCGCAGTGGTGTTCCATAAGAACCGAATGTACCCTGATTGTGGAATAGATCTTTCGTAGCCTTAAGCCGATGTGCTCTGATCCTTGAAATGGAAGAAATGCATAATATCTACATGAGCTCTATTTTATTAGAATCGCATACGTGTAAAAGTGTTCATGCAAGAAAATGAAAAGTACAACATCTGCGAATTTGTGTTGGACTGTGTGAAACAATACTAAAAGCTGTTGGCCTGATGAGGGCAGCAGGCGCTCACAAAACAGAAGACCGTAATGGGACGAACAGTACGGTGAAACTGTTTTAGATCAATCTACCTCATTCTTCAACGCTAAAGTAAGCCTATAGGTGAGACTTCCGGTGAATAACAACGAGCGGTAAACCGTAGAACTGTTTGCAATACAAACCAGTGTGTTAATAATTAATAGAATGCATTAAAATAATATGGCAAGACACACCAATTTGCAAAATCAACAGCTAAAAATAGCTAGACGAGACCTGAAGCCGGACCCATAAAATTTACAAATGGCCATGCCCGACTGTAAGTAAAAATAAGGTGGATACTTTGCCAAAAATGAAACTTCCGTCAACATTTAGTCACTTTTGTACCCTAAATAAATAAATATTCGAAAATGTGCTCTAATCGATCTCAGGAATCTGAAACATTATGAATACAACTTGATTATTTACAAAATAGCAAGAAAATTAACTAAATGAGCTACACTTAATCAGTCTGAATTGACAGTTACAGCTTATATGACGATGTCAGCTTGAAGTTCATTTTTAAATATTACCCCAGCAAACAGGGGACGTCCGCCGGACGTTGCAAACGTCCGATTAGGTCCGCAGTACGTCCGCTTTGTGACGTTCGCTGGCGGACGTTCGGAGGACATCCGGATTTAGTCCACTTTGTAACGTTTGCTGACGGACGTTCTGAGGACGTTCGCTTACGTCCGCATTTGGTCCTCTTTTTGACGTTCAGCTAATTATTAAATATGAACTTGCAAAATAAGAAAAGAATATGTGAATGCCTTTTAAAATCCCCACTGTATTATGAAAGGTATTCTATGTATTTTCTAAGGCATAGTGAATTAAAAGAAACTATGTGATTTGTACCATCATTTTTGTGTAACAGTGTGTTCTGTCTAAGATAAACAAATACTGCTTCAGCTTTTTTGAGAGTTTTTTAAGTTAATTCTGCACTAGAATAACATTTAATCTACTTAATAACATTCCAGATGAATGCACTTAGAGAGCTAATTCAATTATACCATTTTTCCAATGACAGCTTTTTAATCATGATTCTGATTAGGCACTTAATTAAAGCGTAAATTATACCATCTGCCTGTACCGTTGCTCGGGTCTGTTCCCTGAGCGTGACCCTGTCTGCATGTCATTGTCTGGTCATAGATAATCAGCATTATTACTCAGTTAATATCTGAATGCACACTGTTTAGGCCACATGAATCAATTTCGCTTAACTCTCCTCTGGCTCTGTCTCTTTCAAAAAAATGAAAAATAAGACCTGGGATATATATGAAATGCCTTTCAGCAGCACACAAACCCATATTTCCACTGTGCGGTTTGATCATCTTAAATAAAGAGTAACTCACATGCTCAGTCAGGCAGATGAGCATGAGTGTTTTCTTCAGGTTGGTTGGATGTCAGTTGAACTGTTGAACTGACCTAGAAACAAGAACATTTAGAGAATGCAAATCTCATCTGATGCTCTTAGGGCATCATTCTGCTGCACAGGAGAATTTTCAAGTCTTCCGAGGGAGTATGCCAGTTCAGTCTGAGGAACAGACTGAAATGTGAGGCCATTTTCTTATACGTGAATGCAAATGGGAAAATTATCTTGAAAGTAATTTATATGACTAATGCACTTTATTCCAAGCCTTCCTAATCATAGTGTGGGTGTGTGCTTCAGGTATATGTTATGGGGGCAAAATGTCCCTCCTGCTGAAAAAAAATACAATAGACACCATCACAGAATTTGTAATGGTTTTACTGGTTATAATGGGAATTGTACTGGCTTAAATGGAAGCTATAATGGTGCCTATTGGTCTCTACTGGTAATTGGTCACCTTCTATTGGTGTCTTGTTAAAACCACTAAATCCTAATGGAATATGTCCCAAAACACTACAGGAAATCCTTTTTAATGGTTTTAATGGTTAAAACTTGATAGTTTGTAATGTTTGCAATGGTATTTGTACTGGAAAGCATTAGTATTTTTGTGATGTTTTCAATATTTTTATTTCAGCAGGGCCCACAAAGATGGCAATATCCAAAATCTTTGTCCTTGTGGGGACATTTTGGTCCCCATGAGGAAACAAGCTTATAAATCATATAGAATATGAAAGTTTTTTGATAATATAAAAATGCCTGTAGTTTTGTGTGAGGGGTAAGTTAAGGTGTAGGGTTAGAGTAAGGGGATAGAAAATACAGCTTGCACTACACTCTTAAAAATAAAGGTGCTTCACAATGTCATAGAAGAACCTTTTTTGTCTAAATGGTTCCATAAAGAACCTTTAAGATCTGAAGAACCATTCTGTTTCACAAAACAGAACGAAAAACTGGCGAAAGAAGGTTCTTCAGATTATAAAAAGGTAAGAAAGAGATGGTTCTTTAAAGAACCTTTGACTGAATTGTTCTTTGTGGAACCAAAAATGGTTATTCTATGGCATTGCTGTGAACTGTTTGAAGCACCTTTATTTTTAAGTGTAAAGTAGAGTGTAGAGCTGCACGATTAGTCGTTACAAAAAAACACAATCTCGATCTTGACAACGACTCGTCTGTGTCCATTAAACCTTTGACAAAGTCAGATTGGAACATTCAAATCTCCCACTCACACAGAGAGAGCAGTTATCAAGTTTAGGTATGAAACAGCTTCATTTCAACACATAGTATTATTTCTGTATTACAATCATTCATATTATCACAAAAGTACTGGGATAAAAGTTTATAGTTTGGATATAAACACTGATGTCTATGGCAGTGATCAAAATGGAGCTAGTCATCTTTTGAAAGTAATTTTTTGCTTCAAATAACGTTTGTTGATTACAATGTTTATTACATTGTTTTGCCACTAGGTCACAACAAGTGACTGTTAAAAAATGTATTTAATTTTGTCATTTAATCATTCATTCAAGAGGTTCGTTCACAAACACCAATTCATTCAGTAATAATGGAACAAGTGAAGTATTTAATGATGTATTTATGAGTGAGGCACTGAATCATTTATTCAAACAATTTTTTAAATAATTCATTCAAATTAATAAAACAATTCTGAATAGAATGAAGCAATTAGGCTGATATTTTGTCACAGCTTCTAGTAAATTATGTTATTTTGCTTAGAATCATAGGAGAATTGTGTACTCTATTTGAAACAAAAAAATTGTGATTCTCAATTTATCCAGAATCGTGCAGCTTGTACAGCATAAAAATCATTACGTCTATGGAATGTCCCTAAAAAATATGGAAACCTCTGTGTGTTTATTTGCAAATTGCGAGTTTATATCTTGCAATTTTGCCTTCATAACTCGCAGTTGTGAGTTTGTATCACTCAATTAGAAGAAAAAAGTTAAAACTGCGAGAAACTTGCAATTGTGATGAAAAAAAGTCCAAATTGTGAAATAAAAAGTCGCAATTATGTTTTACTTTTACTATGCAATTACCAGTTTACTTTTTTTTTATTTATTCAGTGGAGGAAACAGGCTTTCATAGAATGAGCACTTGTAGTGTACTTCAAATCTTAAAGATAAGATTAATGAAATATAAGGCTGCTTAAGTGTACTTAAAGAGGGTTCACTTCAGTGATTGTTTCCTAACACACTTAGAAATTACCCCTAAAAGTTTTACTTTAAAGTACATTTTAAATAATTGCTTTAACTGCTTTAACTTATTAACTATAATTAAAATTATATTTTCATGTAATTGCAATTAGCAAGCAATAATTGTCTTAAATTAGCAATTAACTGCATTCAGTAAAGTATGTTCTTATTTCCGTAAGTATGTTAAAGTCTTTTTCACAAGGGAATATTAAAACTAAACATTTAACAGTGCGTTGTTGCCGCTGGTGAACTATAAATAAACCTTTTTCTGGAAAGGTGCGTCACACAGATCCTCACGTCTGCAGGACATCTGCTGGAGCAGTGAGACAGGAGGAAGCAGCCCGGGCTCTTCCTGTGGGGCCGCCGCAGCAGCAGCAGCACTGGCACAGAGCCGCCCACACCCGCCTGCCTTCAGCATGAGGCCCAGCGCTTGTACGGGCATGTGTGGGTGAGTAATTGTATGTTTGCCTGAACGTCTAAGAGACATTGTTCTTTATTTGCGAGCAGGGCAGCAATCATAGACAAACAGAGGGAATAGGAATATTTATGCCTCATTGTATGCATGTACCCCAAATACAGATGAAGGCCTATTTTGGATGAGTGTTTTAAACCTGTGTGTGGGCACGGCTGGCAGAAGCAGCGGGCATGATGCCCAGCTGAGTGCGATACAGAGTGATTCAGCCTGTGCCAGCGTGCCATTGGCCAGGCTAGTCTGGCATTTATTCAGTCACTCTGGAAGCAGCACTCAAGGTGATAAGAAAATGACTTCGTCATTGGTGGAGAGCCTTGGAAATAACAGTGTGCCCATATATCCAGTCGCTATGAACAGAAACAACAGCCTTTATAAATATAGGAAGGCATAAATTGTTATTCTTGTGCATGTCATTTTATGACTGCTGACAAGAGTCCACAAATATTAGATGCTATGCACAGTAGCAGGGAAGCAGATGTCAGAGAAATACTGCAAAGGCTTCATTCGCTTGTATTTTCTTGACAAAAACATTCTAACCAAATCGATTTACAGTCTTTAGAGTGTAGCAAGCTATAAATTGCTTTCAAAACCAAAAACTGCTTGAAGGAATACAGTGCTGTTAAAACATAGACTCATTTAATATTAAAATAGTTTTTTTTTTCTTTAATAATTAATGGCTTAAACTAGCCTAAATTGGTTTGTGGTCTGTTCGCTGGTTTTAAACAGGTTTTGGACATTTTTGAGCTGGTCAGGCTGGCTACACAACTAAACTAGCTAAAAATCAGTTTGGCCAGGCTAGGAGACCAGCTAGAACAATTGAAGACCAGCTTGGCCAGCATATTTTTGTGTGCCAACCTGGAAGTTAGCATAAGCCTAGTCTCATCTTTAGACGTCACACTGTAAAAAACAATTTGTTGAGTCAACTTAGAATAATTTGTTACCTGGCTGCCTTAAAATTTTAGGTTCAGCCAACTCAAAAAAAGTTTATTCAACTTGAAATGTTAAATTATACTAAATAACAACTTGGATAATTGAGTTGATTCAACTTAAAATTTTAAGGCAGCTGGGTTACTTACCCATCTGTTAAGTTTAACAAACACAAATATCTAAGTTTTTACTTAGTACAACTTAACATTTCAAGTTGACTAAACTTATTTGAGTTGACTGAACATAAAATTTTAAGGCAGCAGGGTAACAAATTATTTTAAGTTGACTCAACAAATTGTGTTTTTTTGTTTTTTACAGTGCATGCCCATGGACCGTTGGCTGAATGTCTGATGCAAAATTAGAAAAACTTCAGAAGTTACAAAGTCGTCATCGGATTGATTGAATTTTACAGTATTTCTGGGAGACGTGTGTCTCTTTGGAGACACACGTCTCCCCCCTAAAAATATCATTACAAGTGTGTAATATAAATAATATAATAGACATATACTTAAAATAATTGTGTAAGTAGTAAAACAATATAAATGCAAAAAAGCGTTTTAAGTTTTGAGTCCCCCTCCCTTGCCTCAAGGTGGTTTAGTCCACTGCCTGCTTTCCCCCTTTACCAATACGCAAGTCCAGTCCGGTGGGAAAGAGCAAAGTTCGTTAGTAATTATGTGTAAGTAACTAGGCTGTCAAGGCTATTTTATTAACTTTAAACATCGGATTAAGTGATTCTTTCTCTTTAATACAGATGATGCTGGATCCTTAATGAATTAGTCATGACAAAAAATGATGATATCCAATGTATGTTTTCTATGAGCGATTATAATGTTGTCAAGCTTAGCTTGTTAGCTTGTCACCCACTACAACTAACATAGCGATAAGCATGTGCGTGAACTGATATTAGGCTAACATTGTAGACCTAACAAAGTGTTTGCTCAATATGATGTTAAGTGGCAGATCAGTGGGCTTGCTGCAGTTGAATAACTAAATTAAAGACGTCCTCAGTCCAAGACGAAACCTTAAAATACTATGTGGAGGATGCAAAATAATTAAACAACTATAATATGACCGCATGGTGAACCTATGAACCGAACTCATATTTAAACATGGTCTCCATGGTATGCACACATGCTGTGCACACATATCTGTCCTTGCAAGTACAATTTTGACTGTATTATTGTGTCCCCTTCCAAAATTGCTCTTGAAAAATTTTATGTTTATTCAATTATTATTATTTTATGTTTACTCAAGCAGAATGTTAATGTCATCTTGTGCCTCAGCAAGGTATCTCTGGCTAAACCTAGCTAACGGTAAACATTGTGAGTCCATGCTAATGTACAAACCTAAATAGCGAACTGTTCTCACATCATGTACAGTGTAGGTCAATAACACATAAACAAAGGTCTACATTTTAGTGTCTCTCCATATTAAAATGGTTAAATGTACATTAATTTAATCATACCCTGCGACACATGAACAGTGTTGATCCTGTATATTGTCATCCGCGATCTTGACGACCGACTGTAATATGAGATTTCTCCTGCTTATTTATTTGAAAATATTTTATATATCCCTAATTCCTGGTGGCCCTTCTGTGTCCAAATTGTGCAAAAACATTGTGGGACAAGGTTTTTACACTGACAGCTGTCATTGTAAGACACTGAGCAACTCCGTTGTCCGAGGGAGCAGCAGTAACTACCGATAGGTCAATTGGAAGAAGCAAAAAGCTAAAGTTAGGCTAAAAAGGCTATAAACTATTGTACAGTCCAACCTAAACTCAAGAGAAAAAAAAATATAACTATTTTACAAGGTGGTAATTTAGTATGAATTCATATGATGTGCAAAGTAGAAAAATACAAAAGTACAATTTTTAGGAAAAAAGCATGAAGATCTACCCTTACACATAACCATAACTGCGGCTTAAAGGTGATATATCATGAAAATCTGACTTTTTCCTTGTTTAAGTGCTATAATTTGGTCCACCATCCCAGAAAACATGAACAAGAACAACCCAGTATTTTTTCTTTTTTTTTTGTAAGCCTTTCTCTGCAAGCTTGTGAAAAAACTGCATTAGATTTCACTCCCCCCGTCATGTAGAAAGGGGATCTCATTATAATATTACTGCCCCTTAATCTGCACGTTTTCACCCATGGCTGCAGAGATGAGCACAGAACACTATTTAGGGTCCCAACCTCAGAGGAGACAAGAGAGCAGTGGATTTATTGGTTTATTTACTGTATATTACGCTGCTGCCACACAGATCTAATATAAACATATGATTTCTTTCCCAGTTTACCTTGTGACAGACTATGGTTTTGTAACTTATGTGTGTTTTTAACATAAACTTGTGTGCAGGGGCGTAGTTTGTTAGGGGGATGGGGGGATATAACCCCCCAATAACCAAAACTAGCAAGTATGTGATCTATTTGAATAATTTAAAGAAACAGGCACTTTAAAATGCTTTGGAGAAGGTCGAACAGTATCTAAAAAAGGCAAATAAACTAAAAGACTGATGAAAAGAGAAGGAAACAGACTTGAACCAGCACTAACATATATTAAAAAAATTTGCATGACCGTATTGTACGCTTAGTTATAGTGGAAAATTTAGTCTAACTCATAGAATTTATATTAAGGAAATAGATTTTTCCCTGTACTTTTATATTACAACTGTGGCATGTTGTAGCTATTGGTTTTAAATGTGCAGGCGATTATTTCTTCTTAACAAATGCTATATTATTTAAATTAAATGAAGTCATAAATGGCCTGTTAATGACTAATTATAGTCTTGATATAACAAATGCTACAGTTAAAGGAGTCCACTTCCAAAACAAAGATTCACATACAATGTACTCACCCCCTTGTCATCCAAGATGTTCATGTCTTTCTTTCTTCAGTCGTAAAGAAATTGTTTTTTTAAGGAAAACATTACAGCATTTTTCTCCATTTAATGGACTGATATGTTGCCCTGATTTAGAATTTCCAAAATGCAGTTTAAATGCAGCTTCCAGCGATCCCAAATGCGGTTGTAAACGATCCCAGCCGAGAAAGAAGGGTCTTATCTAGCGTAACAATTGGTTATTTTCATAAAAATAATACAATTTATATACTTTTTAATGTTAAACACAAAATTCCCATCTCATGTTCTCCCTTAACTTCAAAATCACCCTATATTATATTTTTTTGTTAAGGGTGTTTGATCTTCTTTGCATGTTCACTTTGCAAAGAATGGGTCAGTACTTCTGCAGTGATGTAGGATGATTTTGAAATGATTTTTGAAGTTGAGGGAGAAGATACGATTGGAGATTTTCGACATACCCTAAATGTCTTGAGCCAGAATACACAGTTCTGGGGGAGTAAGGCAAGACAAGCGTTTGAGATTAAAAAGTATTTAAATTGAATTTTTTTTAATGGAAATAATCGTTTCACAAGATAAGACCCTTCTTCCTCGGCTGGGATCATTTACAACCGCATTTTGTATCGTTTGAAGCCGCATTTAGACTGCATTTTAGAAGTTCAAAATCAGGGCACCATATCAGTCCATTATATGGAGAAAAATCCTGAAATGTTTTCCTCATTTCTTTACGACTGAAGAAAGAAAGACATAAACATCTTGGATGACAAGGGGGGGGAGTACATTATCTGTCATTTTTTGAATAGTTGGAAAGGTTGAGTTAGTATAATTTGCTATAGTGTTAGTATAAACACAACAAGGCTTTAAAAGCAACTAGTGTGTAGATGTGTTTACCTCTTCAGTGTGATGGTGTTTAATGTCCCTGATAATCTATGTAGTCCCATTTAGCTACTTGTTGGCAACCACGTTTTTCAAGACACATAAAAGCTATAAAAGCTTCCCAAGTTAAGTATTTCTGATGTATTTTATGTTGTATAATAAAACACAAAAATATCTTGAGCTTGTGTAACCACAGACCTTATTTTAGTCATTTACCAAAAACCCATCCAAAAAAAAAAACAAAACAAAAAACAAAAAACATTGACTTCAGGATAATAGAACTGGAAATTCCAAAATGCTTATTAAAATGCTTAAAAGGTTTTAGGACTCTATACTTAGCAATTTGTACAAACCACTAACCCGTGGCATTACAGAGTAGTTTACAGTCTTATGCGAAACATAAATTACACTCTACAGTGAATGTAAATAATGTAACCATAATTACTACAAAGTTACTGTAATTATACATGGCTATTTAAACTGAAGTTCTTTCAAAATAAATGAAATGCTCTAGTGGTTACTACACCAAACTTCATTCATCTTGCAGAAGAACATTGTACTTCTCTCTGTTTATGTATATGATGGGTCACGCAGGTATTGGGCTACTCCGCAGCAGGTCTAAAATTGTCTGAATGTAAACATCATAGTGATTCAGCATAACACAAAACATGATTTGGAAGAAGAATAAGTTAACTGTTGTGTTTCACTATTTCACTAAGCACTTTCTCAGTCTTTCTCTGGTGTTGCACACTCAAATGAGAATTATAATCTACCACTGCTTCATTCTCATTATGTGGCATCTGCTGTGGTTGGTTTAGGGTTGGGTTTATCTATTAACCAAATCCTGCCTGATTCATGTTAACTGGTGAGCAACACTACAGGTCCGTTTCACTTTCCAAGACTCAGTCACATGTGTAGGTGATATATGCACTCTTAAACATGTGGAAAATGCTGGTACGATTATTGGAAATTTGGGGTGGGAAAGGTAGTGACTGAACCATTTGATCTGTGTAGCATTCACAATAAACAGCACACTATAAGAACTTTTGTTTTGGCCCTTAATGTTGATAAAGATGTGATGAAACGCTGCCAATATTAGTGCAATCAGGATCAACTCCCACAGAGCTCATTAAATGTGAATGAATGGAAAGAGTTACAGTGCTTCACTTTTATTAATAAGTTATGTGAAATCAAAGACTCACCCTCCTCGGTAGCTCCTCTTGGGTTGCAAGTAAGTAAATCGAGAAAAACCGAGACATCTGCAAAACTAAGACAAACACCAGCCAAAACAAAAAGATGTCAGTGTGCACTTTTCAGCCACAATTCAGCTACAGTCTGGGTCTCTGTCACGCTGAAGTTGGGAAAAAAAATCTGTTTTATATAGCGTTGTGTTATACTTTAAACATACTTTTAACAAATCTGTTTTAATTCAGTCCAATTAAGAAAAGTGTATATGTATTTTGCCTTAACTTACATTGTGGGGAGCAGCCAACGGTCCCTACAAGGAAAATAGCTTCATAAACAAAATAAGTCTTAGAGAAAGTCTTAGAGAAAATGTCAGAATGTGAGCGTTGGTTATGTTTTTTTTTTAGTTCAATATCAAACGACACTTAAAAATAAACATTCTTTATTGGCATAACCTTGAACATCCATGAAACCTTTCAAATGCTGAAAAGATTCTTTGTGGACAAAAGTTCTTTAGATTTTTAAAATGTTCTTCAAAATAGTTCTTTTAGAAACTGTTCACTGAAAGGTTCTTTGGGGAACCAAAAATGGCTCTTCTATGGCATCACTGCAAAAACAACCTTTTGGAACCGTTATTTTTTTAAAAGTGAATAGAAATAAATATAGCTGCAAGCAGCGATTACAGGGGTTCAAGCACTTTTAAGACATTTAAGCACGTATGAAAAAGGACATTACATATTATTTAGCAAGCCTGTAACCACCTAAATCAATGATTTTAAAAAGCATTTTTGGCAAATGCAGGTAAGTTACCATGGAAATGTTATGTTTTTAACGTTTATTACTGTTATTACTCTTTATGCCAGCTATGATCTTCCTAAAACTTTCCATGCTTGTTTAGAATCAACTGTTGCATGTGCCCAGTAGGTTTTGTGAAGTTTTAAGGTTTTAGGTTAGGGTTTATAGGGTTTTTATATTTGGAAAAGCCCCGTTTCTAAACGAGCCTGTTATAGCTTCCCAAAAGGTGAATTTTTATTATTATTATTATTATTATTATTATTATTGTAATTTTTTACCTACAGAGTCCGGAAATTTGCACTGCAGTGTTTTTTTCCAGATTGAGTGGAAAAACCTAGGACTAGTTTGCAAAAGTAAGTTTTTGACATTTTCTCAATCATTTAACTAACGGTTTGATTGACAGCAGTGGGTATAAAGGCAAAGTTTCTCAAAATTTATCAGCCAATGGCTGCCATGTTTTTGGAGATAAGCGTCCTTATAGTTTTGGCACTTTGGACCAAGACCTTGCATATCGATTTTCATGTCGATAGGACAAACGGTTGCGTAGTTATGACTGTTTTTATGGGTTTTTTTTTTTTTTTCCTCTTACAGTGCCACCAAGTGGCCAAGCTCCACAACTTTTTTCATGTGATCTCAGATGCAGCTCTTATATACACATTGTAAGTATCTCATTCCGTGCAAAAGTTATACCCGTTTTACCATTTTGAACGTTTTGGTGCCTGTTTCTGACAGATGGTCTAAAGTTCATTTTCTATTTTTTATTTTTTTTATCAATAATTATTGATATTCACTCTCCAGAGAATCTTCCTGTACTGGTTTGGTTCCGTTTGGGCGAAAAAACTAGAGGACTAGTTCGCAAAAGTAAATGCAAAATCCCCGAAAATTTCGGCAGGGCCATTTCAACAAAAGGGTAATATTAAGTGAACATTTTACATTTTAAATGTAGCCTACATTTTAAACACAATATTGTCAATATTTTTTGTTATATTTTGCAACAAAACAATAATTCCAACGAATGAGCCATTCACAAATACAGCTGCTTCCTTACTGAATGAATGAATGAATGAAAGACGCGATGCCTCGCTCATTAAGACAGCGACTTGCCATCACCTACTGTCGATTTTAGTGTAAACCTACAAGTATCATTTAAATTTGCCATCATTTATTGCTTTCTTTAGTAATAATATACTTAATAGAATGTTAAGAATATGACATAACAGATGACATACAGTTCAAGTCTAAAAAAAAAAAACAAAAAAAACCTTTGACTCTAGAATATACAGGTAAAAAAAATGCTGTATAATATAAACTATATAAACTAATATAAACTATATAAACTATACCAGTGTTCTTATTTTACCTCCAGATTCCTCATGTTTTTCTAGTATTTATCAGTATTTTTGGATTAACTATAATGTCAGCTTTTGACGTCACACAGACACAGTCAGCCCTTTCCAAAATGGACAGAAATCACACAAGAATTTGAAAGAAAGCACTCAAGACTGTTTTTACAAGCTAAATTTAGCTGTTTTGTCACAGTGGCATGCAGAGCACATGAGTCACCAGTGCATTTCAACAGAGCTATTTAAAACTGTATTAGCGTTGGGTCAAACTGAGATATTCAGCAGTGTTCATTTGGGCTTGGTAACATCAAAAATGTTACTGTTTTCAACAAACAGTTTTATTTGAAAGAAAGGCTTTCTTGAAAATAACCACCATGAATATTGGTCAAAATATTGTTCTGCCCATCTAGTTGAATAAAGTTTTAGCATCTGTCCTATTTAGAGTGCTTATATCCAATCTAATGTTTGTAATGGCCTATATTTTCGTGCTATAAGCAAGGGGATTCAGAGCCTTGCCAAAAATGATTATTTGTGTCAACACCAGACATATGCAAATGCTCCGTCTAAGATAGCATGACATATATAGCGGCACAGTGACACAGAACACAGAACTGAGCTATTTAGCACATTTATTTCCATACCTTTCATTGACATCCAGCTATTTTATATTCAAGACAATTTCCGTTTGTGAACTTTTTCAAACAATGTACTGTTTTTATGATTTCTATTGAGTTTTCTTAAATGAATATACTTTTTTTGCAGTGCTATATGATGTAAATTCTTTATGTGTCAACATTATAATTACTTGAAATGGGTTCAGTCTTTTTTACTAAATTATTGTTGATCAAGCATTAAAAAATGAATCAACTCAATAATTAATATTTTATTTTATAAAAAGTGTTATAATTGCTTCACAGCCACGATGAAATTTCATGTTATCACAGCGCTAGTGTCTCTCATTTGTTACTTTTAACCAACAGTCTGTAAATAAAATATATATTAGTTTGAACTTAAACTCTGAAGTGTCTATAAATGATTCTGTTTTGTTGGAAATTACTCACAAAGTGAAACTAACACACTTCTTTTTGTCAGGAGGATGAGAGGAATCTTTACTGATCATGTGCTGAGTAAGTGTCATCGCTCTGGTTTACTTGTGATTTAAGAAATGTGGGTTACACTTTAGAATGCTGTTCCGTCATTAGTGAATAACTACACAGGAACAAATGACTAATGCACTATTAACATTACTATTAACATTACTCTTTTTTTTCTGGATCCGTATTCTAAAATGAAGACCATGATAACTCTATAATAATGACTGAAATACTTATCCAAATAATTAGTAATTCCTTTTGAAGTATCAGGTAATACCAGAGTCATTACTAGTGGGTTACCATGATCTTTACTTTAGAATTAATTATACATTTTGCATTATTCACATTAATTATGAACATGTATATAGTAGTTCTTAGCAGTTCTTTGGGAGATATGAAAAAAATATTGTAGTTACTGATTAGCTAATAATAATACTAGCTAGTATACTATTTACTAACAAGAAACTCATCAGTAAGTCATAGCACTCAGTGGAACATGGTAGTTCACTACTATAGTTACTAGAATGTTAATAGTGCATTAGTCATTTGTTCCTGTATAGTTATTCATTAATGATGGAACAGCATTCTAAGTGTTACCGAAATGTGTGTAATGTGTTACATTTGCCCGCTTTCTCCACCACATTCTGTCCTGAGTATTTACTCCTTTCAGATGGCTTCAAACTCAGTTTGACTGAGCAGTTATTCTGATGAAGCATATCAGAGTGTTTTTTGGGTTTCCGTTTTAGAACTGTGTAATAATTGTAAAATTAACTGGACGATTTAGCAAACAGCCACCCAGTACATTGTGAATGCGCAAACAGTTCATGAAGCATGATGATTCTCAAGAGACACAACTCCTCTGGAAATGCAATTAGCTTGCTTATGCACCAAATGCTTGCTTTTGCAAACTTTAATTCAGAATTTTTGTTAGAAACAGAGGTAGATTTTAGTATTTTTTAGTATTTAGTTTATTCTTACCAAAGCATTTTTTGGAGTAATTAGCCTTCAGAAATGACACCTAACTGTCAACTTGAGTATGTGTAAAATAAGAGTCTTTCTCTACAGTATGGCTGGTCAAATGGATTGGTTGTCTTCTCACTGAGATATCTCACTCAGCCTAATGTAAGTTTTTGTGTTTTTTGTGCTATTATTAGTGGTCAGGACTCAGCACTTTATTAAGCCAGATCATCAGTCTCACTGAGCCGTGTTGTGCGTCTCTGCACAAAAACCCACCTGCACATGAAAGTCTCAAAACCCTGAATGTGCAGCTAAGTTTTTTTGCTGAGTGCAGAAGCAGATGAAGACAAAGACAAGAGAGATTCAAGTATCCCAGATAACTTGCCATCTACAGTGTGAAATTATAATAAAATCTACATAATGTTTAACTATCTATCTGTCTGTCTGCCTGCGTGTCTATCTATATGCATGTATGTACACTCATACCTAACTTGGGTTATTTGCCAACCCAGCGCTGGGTAAATATTATTCTATATAAATGTTATTTTGACCCAGCTGGTTGGGTTAAATGTTTTTACCAAACATGCTTGGTTATTTTATTTGAGCCAACTTTTGTTTAAAAATTAATATATTGCTGGCTTAAAATGGACTGGAACTTATAAAAAACACAGAATTTCTAGAGGCATCAACAACAAGCAAAAGATGAATACATAGATGATACAGCATAGTTTACAATATTACATACATCTGAACTCATTTTAGATTATTACATACATCTGAACTTAGCATTTTTAATTTTATTCAATGTATTCAATGGTTCTTTGTAATGGCTTTTTACCGAAATAGCACTAATTATTGTGCCGGTGTGTCGCTAAAATCTGAGCCATTGAAGGGCTGCCGTTTGCCTGGTTAACTGCGTACTTCAGACTGCAGCCTCATTATTTTAGCATTAAATGAAATTAAACTATAACAAATAAAATCCATTTATTTTTTGCAAGGCAAAAGGCGTTGCTATCATGCAAAGTGATGCAGCTGACTGACATCTCATCCTTACGTTGCATTGCATAAAATAATACAGTTTACAGCAAAGTGAAGACTTTATAAATGAAATAAAATGTATACAAACCTTTATTTCACTGAAGAAGTGCACCAAATCGCCTGCGCTGAGAACTCCTGTAAAGGACTCAAAAAGCCTGCGACCTGACTGTAACTCAGAAGCTGGGTTGTTTTGTCAGAGACAGGCTTTTAACCCAGCGTTAAAAGTGACCCAGTAACTTAGATACAAAAAAAAATATTGGTAAAAACTATTTAAAAAATTGGTAAAAAAAAAAATTGTAAAAAAAATAACCCAATAAAATGACTCAACAAGCTGAAGCCAGGATTTGGGTTAAAAAAAATAACCTAGCATTTTTTAGAGTACAGTGCACAGCATAAATAACCCTCTATAAAACTTAACAAATTCAGCAATTACTCTTTACTTAGAAGACATGTTAGGGTTCTTTGGAGACATAATGTTCCAACAAGCCTGCTTGATCAATTACCAAAGACGAAATTATCTTTTATCAAAGTGATAAAATGTTGCATTGCAAAAATGAGTACACCCTTATGAAAGTTACTAAATAAAATAAAATAAAATAAAAAGTGTAGGTTTAAGGCTAATTTTGATCAACAGGTAAGTATATTGAACTAAACAATACTGAATCATACTCAGACTTAATGCTGGCAACAGTGGAACCACTTGAGAGAGAACTGTCAGGAGATTTATTTCTTAGCATAAAAGTGGTATGAGAGGAATACCAAATTATTGTTTTAAGTGTGAAAATATAGCAGAAGTAACTCTGACATTCATAAACAATGGACTTGTGACAAGGCTCCTGAAATAATCAGGTCTTCACTTTAAGTTTTCATTTAGTGATGAGTGAGTTTTTGCTAGAAAAAGAGCAGGAGAAATGCCATGCAAGTTTCTCAGAGCCAGTAAAAGCTATGAAAATAGTAACACTTTATCTCACAGAGTACGACACAGCCTGCAGAAGTGACATGCATGGTTGTTGTCACCACTAGAATTACCTACTGTAACCAAAGCACAATAGACTCATTTAACCTCTTCCAAGGCCCATATTTACAAAATATAGACTTCTGGGAATCCATACTCTGGTCTTAAGAGACCAAGTCAATCATTTCAGATCCAAAAGCATCCAAAATGTTCTGGTGTTGCTAGAGGAGGAGTACAGTGAGAAGTGCCTGGTACCCACAGTGACGTTTAGTGATAGTAAAGCTCTTCTATAGGGATGTATGAGTGCTGAAGGTGTGAGGGAGTTGTGTTTTATCAATGCTGTCATTAATTCACATACCACTGTGTGATGTAATACAAAAAACTAAAACTGAAGATGCTACCCTCTCCTCATTACCTGCATTATTGGGTATTTTTTCAGCATGAAAATGAAAATAATCATTCTCCCAAAATGAAAATCCTTTAGTAGACATGTATTTCACTCAATCTTAACACTCTTGAGCAGCTGTGGGGGATTCTGTAGAGATGAGCTGAGAAACACTCCCCATTAAAAACCACGGCATTTAAGGAGGTCGTCCTCCAGGAGTTAAACAGGACAGATGTGAAAATTTATCATGAAGTTGTACACTCAGTGCCAAGAAGGGTCAGAGCAGTATACTTAATGTTCTGGAGGAAATACTAACTACTGGAATATTATACATTTGCTGAATTAAATCTAGGGTGTACTCATTTCTGCAATCCTTTATTTAAACAATATTGGCTAATTTATTTATTTTACAGAAAATATTGGCATATATTGTTTTGTTTTTATTAATAATATATATTATATACATTTCAATTTTGCCATCTTTCCATGAATTGTATTAGTGATCATTAAAAAAATTACAGCTTTTATATTTATTCAGAGGGAGTGTACTCATTTATGCTGTGCACTGTGTATATCTATCTGTCAATCCTATCTATCTATCTAACTATCAAACATAAGTATAGTCCAAACTGAGCTCTAATCCAGTTTAAACCAGTTTTAACCTCTACTAATCACAAAACTACCCCAGAAAGCCACATTCTCCCTCACCTTGAGTCTTTAATTCCTAGGACAAACGATTATGTAATGGGCTTAAAAATAAATCTGGCTTCTGGACATACGGCTCATGTCAAATTCAAAGCCATCTCACTGGTCACTCTTACATAATCAGAAAAGGGCAGATGTGTTTCTGCTACATGTCCCCTTTAATCTTTCATCATGTCAACATAAACCCCTGATTGTGTTTCAGAGCCTGTCAGTATATTCGACAATATATTGACAGTGAAATTTGGATACTTTAAAGGTGAGGTCACAAATAAAGAAGTCAAGGGTTCCTAAAGCTCCAGTTAACTGAATGACCTTCATGCAGTGATGACAATGCCTCAAAGGTCTCAGGGGGCAAATACAATGGCAAGCTTTAATAGACATGTAGCAACCAGCATGCATGTATGTGTCTATGAGTAAGGTTTGTGTGTTGGGCAGGTGTAAGCAGAACACAGACCAAAGAGCAAGCAGATACATGTTGGAACAGATCAATACAGATGTTAGACAGGAGCAGACCTGTGCTTGTCCCGCAGGAACATGCATGTTCAGTCACAGGCAAGTCACAACACCTGCAAACACACACAAACTCACATGCAGTCAGGTTGCTCAGCTCATGGGGCAAGTTCAGGCAAACTCACACAAGCCAAAACATGATCTGAACAGCACAGGCACAGAAACACAATGCATTTACATACATTTTACTGAGAACACGCTATCTGATCTTCAGCATTGTTATTTTTTATTTGACTCATAAAGGCAGAGAGGTTTTATTAGACATCTGAGGGAATAATTTAGCCATTTTAAACAGAGCTTGAATCACTCATGTTGGCACATGAATCACTTATTCCACGTGTAAGATATTAAATTGTCTCTCAAGAGATCGTTTGATTTCATTTGTATGTGCCTCAGTTTTACCAAAAAAGCATGAGTTGCTCCAGGATGAGTTTAAATCAAATGCACAGAAAGAAATTGAGAAAAATTATCATCATTATGGCTCAAACTTTCAAGATTTAACAAAGATTCTACATGTAGCAACTGCTTTTATGAACAAATGCAAGACTCCCTGCAAACCACTATCGGTTATGACCTGAACATTGTGTTATTCTTTGCTCTGGAGAGTTTGAAGTAGTGTGAAGTGTGATAATGGCACACTGTTCCTGCATCATTATTTCAGCCGGTGGAATCATTTGCAGAGTGTGTTAGTGGTGAAATATAGCAGAGACCTTAAAGAGAAAACAACAAAACAGCAGCGAGTGGGAGCAATATAGCGACAGGGTCATGTCTTTGTACTCAGTGAAATATGTTTGTGCACTAGTTTGAAACCACCATAATATCTTCATTTATCTCTATGTGTGAAAAGGAGGTGAGAGAATAGAGGTTTTCTGTGCAGTTGCACAGATTTTGTAGTTGGATATATATGGCCTATAAAGTTGCAGGGAAAATGGGTTTTAGCACATGGATCCTTTCTCATCCTATCTAAAACTCATTTGAGGAGGTACAGTAAACCTGTATTTGTGAGCTATGTGTTTTGTGTTAAATTGATTTGCAAGTTTGTGTAGGTTCAAGGCTTAGTGTGACGGTCCATTAGGCTTATTTTTTTTTTTTTTTCAAATAAACAGTGGTTTACTGAACAAGTTACTTTTTCTTTTAATACATTTAGTTATAATTACAATTTTCTTAGTGATAAAAATCTACCTCAGGTTTAAACTATAGGGAGCACTTTTACATTAGCTATAAGGTTACAATTAACATCTTAACCCAAACTTAAATTTAATTACTATTTATTTTGAAATATAACAATCAACACCTACTTAAAAAATGTGTGCAAATATGTAAATTGCTGTAACGGAGACTCCAGGGAAGCGTGATAGATCCAAGTGCGAGCTTTTATTGAACACAACGTAGTCAGACAGGAAGGGTCGATCTCCAAACAAACAGTAATATCCAGGGCAAAAACAACAGCAAAATCCAGAAAACAGGCAGAAGGTCAAAATACCAAGAGAGCAGTCCAAAAGTAACAAATAAAACAAGGCAATGAAACAAGGCAAAAACTATGGCAAAAAACAAGGCAAAACTATGACAATGAAACAAAACCGTGGCAATGACAAAACAAGGCAATGAAAACAGGGAAAACGCTTGGTAGAGTCTGCACAGGCAAAACAATACTTCGCGGGGAATACTACTCAGGAAGTAATCCATGAAGCAGCAGAGGGAGCGGTAACAGAGAGTCAATGGGTGAGGGCTCCCTCTGCTGGCGTGGCGTTACAGACCTCTGGAGGCACTGGTGCAAATTCGTGGTCAGACGTGGCAGTGAGTTCATTCATGGACGCCACCTCCTTAGGAGGTTCTACAGTGCATGCTGACACCTCAGGAGGTATTGGCGCAAACTCGTTGGCAAGAAAGGCCTCTGGCACAGACGAGGCCTCAGGAGCAGACTCGTGGTCAGACGAGGCCTCTGGAGCAGACTCGTGGTCAGACCTGGCCTCTGGAGCAGACTCGTGGTCAGACGAGGCTTCTGGAGCGCAGTGTGTGGCCCACACGCTCAAAATGGCGATAGCCATTACAGGCACCACAGTAGATAGTGGGATGTCTGCTGGTCCTGAGGGTGTGGATGCTGTTGACATCTGGCTTGGGAGCGTGGGCTCTGCGTGGCTTGGGCGATGGGACGAGACTTGGCGAGGCTTGGAAAGGATGGCTGAGACCTGATGAGGCTCCGGGATGTCAGCTGATACGTGACGAGGCTCTTGGAGGTCAGACGGGAACTGGCGAGGTTCTGGCATGGCGGCCGTGGCTTGGCGAGGCTCCATACTAGCAGCCATGTCGTGAAGAGGCTCCGTTAGAAGCACAGCTGAGTCTTGGCTTGACTCAGGGAGGTCTGCCATGACTTGACTTGACTCAGGGAGGTCTGCCGTGACTTGACGTGACTCGGAGGGGTCTGCCGTGACTTGGCGTGACTCAGGGGGGTCTGCCGAGACTTGACTTGACTCAGGGAGGCCTGCCGTGACTTGGCACGACTCGTGAAGAACAGTTGTGACTTGACTTGGCTCAGGAGGTCAGCTGTGACTTGACTTGGCTCATGGAGGATCAGCTGTGGCTTGGCTTGGCTCATGGAGATCAGCTGTGGTTTGGCTCAACATAGACAACACAGCTGTAACTTGGCTTGACTCAGGAACAACAGCTGTAACTTGGCTTGGTTCAGGAACAATAGCTGTGTCTTGGCTTGACTCATGGAGATCAGCTGTGGTTTGGCTCAACATAGACAACCCAGCTGTAACTTGACTTGACTCAGGAACAACAGCTGTAACTTGGCTTGGTTCAGGAACAACAGCTGTGTCTTGGCTTGACTCATGGAAAACAACAGCTGTGTCTTGACTTGGCTCAAGAACTACAGCTGTAACTTGATTCAGAGGTAACAGCTTTAACTTGACGTGGCTCAGGAAACACAGCTGTCACTTGATTTGGCACTGAACGTGCAGCCCTGACTTGACTTGACACTGGAGAATTAGGCATCACTTGATTAGCTTTGGGTGCGGCAGATATGAGATGAGATTCTAATGAGATGATTTTGGATTGATGTGGCTCATCTTGGCCGGGGATTCAGATGGGGCGGCCATCTTGTGAAGAGGCTTGGGGATGGCGGCCATCTTGTGGACTGGCTCTGGGATGGCGGCCATCTTGTGGACTGGCTCTGGGATGGTGGCCATGACAGGTGCAGACTCTGGAAGGGCAGCCATGACAGATGCAGACTCTGGAGCGGCAGGCATGGCGTGTAACAGAGAGTCAGTGGGTGAGGGCTCCCTCTGCTGGCGTGGCGTTACAATTGCACATAATGCAGATTTTAAATCAACTTATAAATGATAAAATTTCTATTTGTTAAAATATATAACAGATTAATTTAAACTAATAATAATTATGACTAACAGGTAAAGTAAAATATAATGAGTATTTAGTGTAATATTTCGCAAAATGCTCTTCTCTAGACTTCATTTCTCTACTGTACTAATGAGATGTGGACACGGATGACTTGCCTGAGGTAAATGAAATGCTACCTCACGTTTTATTTCCACACTGTTTTGTTGACGTCTTTCCGTGGTTGAAATACCGATTGAGCGATTACATGAGGCATGAGATGTTTATTTGCGTTAAAACTAGTAGTAAAGAGGAAGGAATGATCGCGTTCACTCGCGCTCCGCAGTCCGCACTGCCATTTGAAAGGACCCCATTTACACTGCACAAGTCTGCGGCACGTTAGCGGCTCTGACGCAGCAACCGGAACTGACCGCAGTCACTCTAGTCAATGTTTGCGTTTATACCAGCACGTTTCTGAACCGTACTGGAGCGGCACTCCGAGGTGGTTATACAGCGATCTGTCATGCCACATTAGAGACTGTCAAAATGCCATTTATTGTTGGCAACTTCCTGGAAAAGTAAAAATAAATGCTGTACAAATGCGTACCGAACCGAAAGCCCCTTACCGAACATTTTTGGTACGAATACGTGTACCGTTACACCCCTAATATATATTATACAGTAGTCAACATTTGAAGTGGAGCAAAACCTTTCATCAAAGTTGTACTAAAACCAAAACAATACCCATTCTTATCTTAGGACAACTGTGATAAAAGGTTTTGATCCACTTCAAATGTTCAGCGCACCTACATACAGACAGTTTCTAATGAGAACGCAGATTATTCCCAGTTAGCAAATTTCCTTTGCCCCGGATCTGGCCCAAACCTACAGCTAAAGTGGTGGAGGGTGGAGAGAGTGCTGGTTATTCACTTGAACCCGCAACCTTTTGGTTACAAGCCCGACTCCCTAACCATTAGGCCACGGCTGCCCCCACTAGAGAGTAAATCACACACTCAACAACAAAAATGCTAATAAAATAATTTACTTTTGTGAGTGCAGGTTAAATGCGCTTAACAGTTACTAAGTATTGAGTTAGAAAAGTTCTTATAAATATATAACACATATTTAACATTACAATTTGAGTTGGAATCAGTTTTTAAGAATATAAAACAAACACAATTAATATTCAAACCAAAAATTATGAAATGGACAAATTTGAGTTGAAATCAATTTTTAAGAATATTCAACAGATATACATTTAGCATTAAAAAAAAAAAAAAAAAAACATTAAATGGACAAAAAAACTTGACTGTTGAGAAGAAAAGTGTTGAGAAGAGAAGAGTTGAAAAGAGAAGAGCTTGAAAGGGTGTTGGTGTTAGTAATACTGCAAACTGTCTAATGGGGGTCAGCAACGCACTGTTGTTTATTTATTCTCTCTTTCCTCCCACCATCTCGGTTTCCAGACAGGTACAGCCACTTTATAAAGTTAATTTCAATGTCTTTATCTGAAGCCCTTCCAGTCAGGGGATTCTGCCTGACAGCATCTACAGTGAAGAGAAATGTGATAATTATTATCAGTACTACAACCTGAAAAATGGACCTGCAGAATTACACCAAAAATCTAAATGTTCAACAGTGTGAGATAACCAAATACATGTGATCTGGATTATATAATCAAGTTGTTACATTTTCAAATACATTTTCAAACTATACTTACATTTTACTTATTACAATTTATTCACACAATGGCAACAAATTATTCATGATTATCTCACAAATTCTTTTTTTATCTTTAAAATTGTCTTTCCTACTGCTAATATAAAGTCTTCAAGTTTTGTGGACATTCACACAAACACCGTTTACTAGGTTATACTTACCTCCTGGGCATACAGACTTTGACTTGAAATACAAAAATTATTTCAATTTTCAAGTATTCAAGTATTTCAAGTATTTTCTCAACATTGCATCAAGTACTGATGAACGGCGGAGTTATGGCTCTGGGTTGGTTCAGTTCTGGCTAAAAACATATGGGCCAATTTTGGGCCGGCGAACAAATACTAATCTGGGCCACACTTTATCTGTAGATTACGGCCAGATCCGGGCCAAAGGAAATTTGCTAACTGGGACATCTATAGAAAGCTTGACATGTCTACTTTCAAATGAAGTAAGCCTCTCGAAAACAAATATCCTGTGTTAAAGTAATCTGTATGAAACTAATGCCATGCCCAGTCTTTTTCGTCAGACCTAATTATTTTTAATTTGAATATGCGTTATTGCAGGCTCTTACATTAGGTCATTTGAGATCAAACGACCATTCAACAACAAATATATGTTGAAGTGAAATAATCTAACTTGACGCTTTTCTCAATTAAACAAATAGCTAAACCTCTAATAACTACAAATGCTTACACATAAGCATGAATATTTACATAAAATTACTTTAAAATGCCAAAATATCACTTACCTGAAGCACTTGTGTGATGAAAAATCCGTGAGGTAATTGCCGCTTTTCGATCAAATTGGCGTGGTTGTCGTAGCAACCGAGGTGTGGCCTGCCGGACATCAGCCAAAAAGATGTGTTTTCCAAGTGTAATCCAAATGTTAGCCAGAAGTCGATGTTTACCAATATCAGCCATAGCTAAACCTTATTTGGTTCTAATGTGTTTGTTGTTATCTGGACCATATACCTCAAAAGGAGCTGTGAACCAAGCAATAATTTCCCGCAAATTCTAAACTTACGGCAAAACATATATGGTAACAATCTCGCCCATATCTGTTCAGCCATGCCATATCTAAGCTATATGTGCCAGCTATCGGCCACATTTGGCCCAAAAGTTCTTGCTATCTGGGTTACTACATTTTAGGGCTGGCATTTCTTTAAAAAAAACAATTAATCATATTCTCTGTGTTAACATGAATTATCTCCAACCTGTTGAAATGTTACTATAAATATATTTCCCTTTTGTATGTGCATTCTGAATAACAAAAAAAATGTATTTCCCCCCTAACCTGACGCATTTTCATGAACAGTATTTTTCTTTTACTGATCATATTTCATACTTGTTGAATGTACAGTTTTAAATGAGTTTGACTCATAAACAACCTTACGAAAATTAACCATGGTTTTACTATAGTAAAAATTCCATGTTTTACAATAATTAACGCTAATTAACCTGAGTTAAATTGTGGTTTTATGGTTTAACTTCAGTTGCAATTTTTGGTTTCATTTGTAGTAAAACCATGGCTAATTGTGTGCGTTGGTGCTCTTATTCCGAGCCGCTACTGCTTATGTCATTGTTTAAAATGGCTGAATGAATGTGCCTTATTTAAGCATTTAAAACGTGAATAATTTAACACGTTGACAGTGCGACTATTTTGAATATTCATATTTTGGCATTAGGCTGCATACAGTGAAATGACGACACAGAATAGTGACTAACATATTTAATACAGATAAATAAATGTTCATTTTGGTCTTATTCATCAGATCTCACAAGCACTGCAGCGTCGCGATTAGGCCACTATAGAGCACTGATACCCTGTGGTAAAACAATCATGTATGATTACCAGCCACCACTTTCTCAGATCAGTTTATGTTGGATTAAAACTTCACGTTCTGTTGAGTTTGGAAAATTCTGTACACAGTAATCAACAGAATGTCTTCTCCTGTCTGTGAAAATTTCCGGATTTAGAAATCATACTGCGAACTCTCATTTTATTAGGCATTTAAGTCAACTAGATGATTACAGCACACTGAAAATGTACATAACCCGAAATAACTGAGCCGTAAGATTTCGAAATGGAACAGCATCATGAGGCTCAGCACAAGTAGTCCATTTGGTTGTTTGTTGGTGGTAAAAAACACATTTTATATACAACTGCTGTTGGGCAACATATAATATGCATAATAAACTTAATCAAATTGCAGGATATATTTAAGCTGCAGAAAGGTCATGACAACAAACATTTATTTAGCTCTTTAGCGCTTTAGCATCTGATGCTAATTTGGTCTGAAATTAAAATTTAATTGAATCTCATTAGTTGTAATCAATGAGAAGCTCTGGCTGGTGTGTGTGCTTTCCCCATAACTATTATCAAGCCTTTAATCAATGAGACCCCCTCCATCCTTCCAGATATGAATGGCTCATGAGTCATCGGTGACCTTCAGACAGAAGAGTCAGTCAGTGATTGAGAAGAGGGTCTGTATGTAATTATTATGCTTGATTGTAATGTCACATATGTAAATTAAGCAGAATCAAATGATAGTTAGACTGCTTGTTTGTGTGAAAGACAATATGAAAGAGTTGTGTACTTGTGCCTGAAAATCTCTAGAACCTAGGTTCCACTTCTTTTGTCAACACTTGAGCTTTTTTTTATTAGACTATAATGATTTTGCTTCTCAACCACAAGCCCCAAGGACAAGTCTCAGTGCACTGACTCACACAGACTGGATCACCCTCAAACACACTACAAACACACTGTTTGTTCAGAAATTAGAGCAGAAGCAGTTTGTTTTTGCTTTAAAGGGGTCATCCGATGCCCATTTTCCACAAGTTGATATGATTCTTTAGGGTCTTAATGAAAAGTCTCTAATATACTTTGATTAAAAATTCTCAATGGTTTTGTAAAACAACACCCTTTTTACCATGTCAAAATCAGCTCTGCAAAAATCATCTCATTCTAAGGGGTTGTTCCTTTAAATGCAAATGAGCTCTGCTCACCCCGCCCCTCTCTTCTCTCTGTGGAAAGACGGTGTTGTTTACATTAGCTGCATTTAGCCGCGTTTAGCCGCTAACGGCACACCGACGGCACACCGACAGGCATCTGAGAACGGCTGGATTTGAAAAAGGGGATATTATTTTTACAGATTAATTAAAAACCACTGCATGGATTTTTATCATTATAAGGTAGATTTGTACATGCACTGCCAACACACATTAATGTTCAAACAACGTGAAAAAGTGAACTTAGCATCAGATGACCCCTTTAAGAGTATTATATGCTATGAAGACTAAGAAGTATTTTGAACAGAATGTCAAGATTCATGTACATATAGTTTATCATGGACTCTATTAACCAGAGTAAGTAATGTATCATATTATATGCTTTTTTTTTTTTTTTTTTTTTGTTAAACAATCTTAAACAACACATTACCAGTCAAATGAATGATGAAAATATATAGTTCGTCATTTATTTATTGAGAAAAATGGTTCGGTGTTAAATATTTGTGAGTTGCAAAAGTATGTGAATCTCTAAGATTAGCAGTTAATTTTAAGGTGAAATTAGAGTTCATTTGTTCAGATGTGTTATCAATCAATAGGATGACTATCAGGTTCCAGTGTATGCCCTGTTTTAATTCAAGAACAGGGCCCGAGCTAAAAGTAGCTCATAACTTGCCGATTTAGGAGAAAATGAACATGTCAGTCCTAAATTTAGGACTTCAAAATTTTTGCTCTAAAAGTATTTCACATTGCGTTTTAGTGCTAAAACTAGCTCCTAAAGCTGTGAAATGTTAGAAGTAGTGAAGAGGACTCCTAAGTCACTAAGACCACAAACTATCCTAAAATGGCTGTTGCCGGCAATCTGCCTCGGAACGCAAATATTTTAGAAACATCTGACGATTATGAGCTTTTGAAATGTTATCACCTTTGGTTTTTGGAGGTCATACCAACTCCAAATTTTCCTTTGATAATATCTTTGTTTTCATTAACTGGCTGGGCAAGAAGTAACAGCTTTTCTTGCATCCGGTTTGGTTTTCTTGTATGTTTGCATGTCTTAATATCAACCATCATTATTCTACTCTTGTAATTAAAAGGCTGTTTATATGCATATTCACTAATTGCTTAGAATAAGCATACATGTAAGAGGCTGACATTTAAACTGAACATATACTTGTTTAATTAGTGACACTTAGCCTGTATTTTAACATCTTTATTTGGATGTGGCAACATTTTTATTTTTTAATCTTTATTTAAAAATGGCAACATAATATCTCTGACAGAAACTCCTCCCCTATCAGCCAATCATTGTGTGCATAGTTAATAAGCATGCTGACGTCATCCATAGCAACATGGTCAACCCCGCCCTTTCTCTTACCTTAAGTCTTCTCTTTATTCCTTAGTAAAAGTTTGTCTCAGCAGCTTTGTGAATATGTTTTATGAGAAAAATCTTAGCTAAAAACTTTTACTGCTTTCTAGGAGAACTCTTAGTGTTAAGATAAAATGTTTTGTGAATACAGAAACCTATCAGAGTCTGATCATGTTTGTGGAAGTGAATCATGGCATGAACGAAGCAGATCTCTGAGAACCTCAGAAAAGAGTTTTTGTCGCTTATCCGGCTAGAAAAGGTTACAAACCCATCTCTAAAGAGTTTGGACTCCACAAATGCACTGTCAGATAGATTGTGTACAAATGGATGAAAATTCAAGACCACTATTACCCTCCCTAGGAGAGGTCAACCAACAAAGATCACTCCAAAGCAAGAGATGTAATAGTCTGAAAGGTTGCAAAGGACCTCAGGGTAACTTTTAAGCACATAAAGGCCTTTCTCACATTGGTTAATATTAATGTTCATGAGTCCATCATCAGAACAACCATAGTATGAATGGCAGAGTTGCAAGGAGAAAGCCACATCTCTCCAAATTAAATAAATAAATAAAAAAATACACTGCTGTAGGTCTGCAGTTTGCTAAAGATCATGTGGACAATTCAGAGGGCTAATGGAGAAATGTTTTGTGGAAGGATGAGACCAAAATAAAACATTTTGGGTTTAAATAAGAAGTGTTATGCTAGGAAAATGAAAAACAATTATTTCAAGCATAAGAGCCTTATTCCATCTGTGAAATATGGTGGTGGTGGTAGTATCATGGTTTGGGCCTTCTTTGCTGCATCTCGGCCAGAATTGCTAGCCGTCATTGATGGAACAATGAATTCTGAATTATACCAGCAAATTCTAAAGGAAAATGTCAGGACATCTGTCCGAGAACTGAATTTTAAAAGAAAGTGGGTCATGGAGCAAGACAACGACCACAAGCACACAAGTCATCATACCAAAAAATGGTTAAACAAGAACATGGTTAATGATTTGGAATGCCTGAGTCAAAGTCCAGACCTTAATCCAATTGAAAAGGAGGAAACACACCAACATGACAGGGTTCAAGTGTTTCTGTACTGAAGAATGGGCTAAAATTCCTACAAGCTGTTGTGCAGGACTGATCAGTGGTTACAAAATATGTTACCTGCGGTTATTGCTTCAAAAAGGGGTCACACCAGATACTGAAAGCAAAGCTTCACATACTTTTGCAACTCGCAAATATTTAACACTGGATGATGTTTCTGAGAAAAATAAATGGCAAAGTATATTTTTGGTCTTATTTGTCTGATAGGGTTCTCTTTGTCAACTTTCAAGCAGCACTGTATATATATATATATATATGTATGTGTATATATATATATATATAGATATAGCCAAAAATAAGATAATGATGCTGAGTGAATGCTTTTGAAACATAGTACACGTCCATCAAATATTTTTACTTCAAACTTACTAAATCCCAGCCTCAGCTCAATTAGAAGTGTCAGAACTTACACAGAAACCTCATAGGAGCCTGATAAAAATGTTCATTTTAAAGAAAAATGTCAGATGGATTTAGAGGCTTTTGCATCTGAACTCTTCATATATATGTGAAGACTTAAGATCCAAAAGCCTCTAAATCCATCTGATGTGTTTCTTTAAAATTAGCATTTCTTTCTGGCTAGGTTTCTGTGTAAGTACTGGTACTTCTGATTAGGCTGAGGCTGGAAATTAGCGAGTTTGAAGTAAAAGTATTTGATGGACGTGTACTATGTGTCAGGAGCATTCACTCAGCATCATTATCTCATTTTAGCCAAGATGGCTTTTAGCTGGTTTTGCTCCTGAACTCTTCATACATACATATATATATATATGTAATGTTTTTGAAAGAAGTA
Source organism: Cirrhinus mrigala (assembly GCA_036247105.1). Lineage (NCBI taxonomy): Eukaryota > Metazoa > Chordata > Actinopteri > Cypriniformes > Cyprinidae > Cirrhinus > Cirrhinus mrigala. Next base: position 2,467,867 of record CM070025.1, on the reverse strand, counting down.
TTCATTTGTTTAAAACTACCATAAAAAATAAAGGTAATATTATGAAATATTATTACAATTTAGATAATTTGTTTCTGTTGTAATTTATTTTAAAATGTAATTTATTCATGTGATGCATTGAATAAATGTATTCATTACTCCATTCTTCAATGTCACTGATTTGCTGCTCAGTTAAAATCAATTATTGGTGATTAGTATTAATAATGGTTCTTATCAATGTTGTATAAATGTCTTTACTGTCACTTTTTTTAATCAATTGAATGTCCATGTCTTTGCTGAATAGAAGTATTATTATTTATACATTCTTTTACAGAGGTGTAAAATTTACAAAAGCAAACCACAAAAAGTACATACTGCCTGATAGTATGGTTTTGCTGATAAGCATGGCCCTGTTCACTCTGTAATTATAAATAATAAATATTTTGCTATATTACAGTTCATGTTTTGCCAGTAATCTGTTTTTTGGAGGGCTCTTTAAAACTTAAAACCAGCTTACATTTTTCCTTGTAAATATCATAACACGTGAAAATTAAGTACTATGATATTTATCAAAATGCCATGCTATTGCTGTCTGATAACATCACTATTTTGTAAATGTCTGGCATTGACTTCAGAGCCATAATCCTGCCTCTATATGGTTATGTAATGCTTTTCCTGGAGATTTAACTTAATGAGTTTCTTGTCATGCCTTAGGGAGCCGTCCCAAGGACAAAGGAAAGTTTTGCATATTTCATCAATTTAAGTTCTCTTATGTGACCAAGATGAGTTCCAGCATACCTTTACAGCAGAAATCCATTTGGACTGGACTCAGTGGGCACGCGCCATCAGAGGCAAACACGCAAATCCAATTATTGTTCCATTTAAAACTTAACGCAACCAACAAGCTAATCATATTTCTCACCGCCAAAGAGATTTTTTGAATCCCTAGACCACAAATGCTTTTAACAAGCCATTTAGTTCTATTATTAATCTTGATGAATATTTGTTTTTTGCTTAAAGGTAAGAGGAAAAATTACTGTGCCAGCAGCGTTAACAAATTGAATCGCACAAATAACTACATTTGTACATTTGGTAGATTATTTTGCATTATTACAAAGCTCTCTTAAATACTTAATCAAATACTTAACTGGAGGAGAGTGATTTTTCAATACAGGAAGATGTGTAACATTTATATAACTTTTAGATAGCTAGCAAACTTATTTTTTAAAAAAAAAAAAGTATATTTTTATTTTATTTAGAAATATCTTACTGTAAAATTGTAAATTGTTGCAGTGTTTGCCTGCTGATTTTTGCTTGTTTTTTTTTTTTCCATTTTAATAAAATGTCCTTTTTTTTCTTTCTTTTAGGAATCTTTAACTTAATAGTCAATCCAAAAATGGAAAAGCATCTCTTCATTCATTCACTCTCATGTCATTCCGATCAGATTTGGTGAAAATAGAAAACTTTTTGTGTATTTTGGCCATTAATTTACACGATTTTGGGGGGTGTGAAAACTCTTGAAAACTGGTTTCAAAGTCAAGTTTTTACCAATCAATAAATAAGTAAATAAACATTGTCTTTGTGTAAACTATAAAAACTTGCATTAATGAAAACACTGATGTCACGCGTATGCATATTATGCATTTTCTTATTATTTCTTTACAAAGTGGCATTGCCAACTACTGGTCTGAAATGCTTAATACAGCTTTTTGAGTCAGATCTGCATGAAGGGGGATCATTTTGACAGTGTTGTTGTCTGTACATGAAAAACGCAAAGGAAAAACTTTTCCATTTTTAGCACACTGTTGTGTAAACATACCCTAAAATTGTGACAGCCACAGTTGTTTTTCTGTGTGTCATCAAAGTCCCTTTAAAGTAAAGTCTGTTCACTCGCGACGCCCCTGGGCAGCTATTTCAGGCACCAAGTCCTATCTAAATGAATGGTGGAATCCTGAAATCCCAAAAACTGCCTGCTGAACTCACAATTAAATTACATATTTCAAGTCAGCAACAAAATTTGAAATGAACTACCCCAGAAATGTTTTTCTTATGCTCAAATAGCATTTAAAAAGCTTGTTTTTTAGGCTAGACCAGCCTATGTGCATGTGCCAGAGTTTCTGACTACAGTTGGAGTCACGCAATAAGTTTACCAATCAGCGATTGGCTGTTTTATTCAGGAGGCGGGACTATTCTGCCATATTGCGCATTGCAGTTTCTCCCATTCATAAGTAATAGGAGTGATAGGAGTGAACCGTCTTTGTATTTCTATAGTCTTTGGTGGTGAAAATGTACCAAGAAGCTTTGCTTTGGAGCTTGTTGAACCTATGTGTGATCTCAACTACCACAGAAAATCTTCTGTTTATTTATACAAATGTGTTAATTGTTCATGTTAGTACAATAATCACACAGAATGGAGCTCTCGTTTTTTCTGTCAGTGAATATGTCATGATAGCAGGGTACATGCTGTGTTCCTCCTTCAGTCATGTTTTCTCCTCTATACTTGCTGGGATCCAATGGGTAAGTCTTTTATGCTGAAAAGCTTCAATTTCTCTCATGCCAAACTGCTGATTAACAGCCTAATTAAGAGGACTCCCATCGCCTCACCAACTGGAATCAACTGTGCTTCAAAGAGCTCCAGTCATCCTTGAATTCAGCTTTGCTGTAAAATGGCACCGTGCCATCAGGCTGCCAGGCCTTTCCATGTTGTTTGTTAGACTTTTGTTACAGAATCTTATCTGGAGGATTTGACAACAGAATTTTAGTGGAAATGTAAGATTTTTGGGCAAAAAAAATGTTGGAATAAACAGTGTTTTCACAGCGAGTCATCAATTGGCCATATTGGCGGCACTGAACGTAAACAATGTCACTGAACCGAACAAAACAGTATTTTGCTAATTATTTCTGCTAAAAATGGTCAGTTCTTGTCATGTTTTGGGCTGTACTAATCATTTGGAAAAACATTGAGAGTACTCTAGACTGTCAAAAGTTCAAATCTAGGAGGGGAGTGCAAAAAAACTGTCTTGAGGAAGAAAAGGCATTTGTGGTTGGTCAAACTGAACCAGGATTTCCAGGGCAAGAATCTTGACAACATTCATGTTTGTTTGTTTTTATCATTTCCAGTCAGGTAGGTGAAATATTAGGCTAATATGTTTAATACTGCGCATACATATTCTTTACCACCTATTAACTTTAGTTTTTCAAAATATTGCGCCCTTTCTTCTCTATATGATTTAGCAGCTTCCACATGTTTTCTCCGTGATTTAGGCAGCATAAATTAGCAGAACAACATATTCAATAGAACATAAATCCATGCTGTTTTTCACATCTTAGTATCTCCAATATGGCCGTGCATCTGGGTAACTGACCAAACCGTGATGTAAATAATAGAAAATGAACAACTGTTCTCAAGTATTTAAAGTTTCCATGTAAAGGAAGGATGTGGATTATTGGGAAGTTTTTATCAGCTGTTTGGACTCTCATTATGACGGTACCCATTCACTGCAAAGGATCCACTGGAGACCAAGTTATGTAATGCTACATTTCTCTAAATCTGTTCTCATGAAGAAACAAACTCATGTACATCTTGGATTGCCTGAGGGCGAGTACATTTTCAGCAAATCCTTTAAAATGTATACAGATTTAGTTAAGAATGGCTTCTTATCTTGTTATCCTGCTTCTTTGTATATATGTTAATGTGTTTTTTTGGTAATCTCTCAGAGTTTACGTGCACAGAAAGAAACATTAATTCACCTCACATCAAAACAGCATGCTTGCATAATTTGTCATTGCTGGTTCAAGATTTTTGAACATGCATTATGAATTTTGTTGCATGTGGTTAGTCACCTTATCCTCATTGTACTCAGACTGTTGATTGAAATGGTTTCATTTAGTTTTAGAAAGCCTATCATTCAGCGCATGGCCGAAAGAATAAACATAGCATCTGACAGTGGTTGAAAGCAGTAAATTATTTTATAGATCTACTTACCTTAGCTTTTAGACACAACTCTGAAATCTTCTCCTTGTGTTTCTGAGCTATTAGCTCAGGCTGTGTATGAACAATTTGGGAGGAATATCATAAACATTTTAAGAGTCAGATGATGCACCTTACTTCATTTTCCACTTTCAATCTACTTGTTTCATTATGCATTGAATTTTGAGTTACTGCATTCAAAAATGTTGGATTGAAACACTAATATGTGCATAAAAACTTAAAATGCACACAAAAATGCATGTCTGAGGTGAATTTTTAAGCTAATTTTAAGCTAATCATAAGATGTGCATAAACTATAATTTACTGAATAAATTCGAATAAATGCGCAAAAAAAAAAAAAAAAAAAAACCTCACGATTTTGCCTCAACAAATCATATGATTGGATAACTGTACTAATCAGTGAACCAATCACATTGCACACAATCTGAAATACTGTTTTAGTCATTCTGAAGTGCCTGAGCCAAAGTCTGTCATCAAAATAATTTGGTATAATTACCTTAATGAACTGTTTCCAAACATCAGGCATCTGCCTTCGAACGCAAGATAACATGATTGTGTTGGTTATTGCTTTTCTTCTGTGTGCACTGAGGTGCAAGTCATTTATTATGTAGGAAAAAAAGAGCCATAGTAGCTACCCTGGTTACAGCAACTAGCATTTTTATTATTGATATAGTTTCCCAGGAAAAGAGTGCAGTAAAAACTCCATTTATTACCTCTTTAAGGAAATTGATTTTACCTTTAACCACAGACCTACGTTGAGCTCTTATTATTAATTGATGATATATGGTTTTGTTGAAGCAATCAGTCTGCTATTTTGCACATTTTTTAAGTTAAATTTGCAGCTTTGTATGGAAAAATACAGTTAAAGTCAAAAGTTTGCATCCCCCTCTCAGAATCATTAAAAATGTTATTTTACCAAAATAAGAGGGATCGTACAAGATGCATGTTATTGTTTTAGTACTGACCTGAATAAAACATTTCACATAAAAGATGTTTGCATATAGTCCACAAGAGAAAATAATAGTTGATTTATAAAAATTACCCTGTTCAAAAGTTTACATTACACTTGATTCTTAATACTGTGTCCTTTGGTTTTCCAGCATTTTTGTGTATTTGAACTCTTTCCAACAATGACTGTATGATTTTGAGATCCATTTTTTCACACTGAGAACAACTGAGGAACTCATATGCAACTATTACAGAAGATTCAAATGCTCAGTGATGCTCCAGAAGGAAAAACGATGCATTAAGAGTGGGGGGTGAAAACTTTTGAACAAAATGGAGATGTGTACATTTTTCTTATTTTGCCTAAATGTCACATTTTTTCATTTAGTACTGCAACTCAGAGGCTACAGAAGATAGTCACATGTTTCCCAGCAGACAAAATAAGTTAGATTTACCCTGATCTTCAAATTCTAAAAGTTTTCACCCCCGGTTCTTAATGCATTGTGTTTCTTTCTGGAGCATCAGTGAGCATTTGAACCTTGACTATGAGTCCCTCAGTTGTCCTCAGTGTGAAAAGATGGATCTCAAAATCATACAGTCATTGCTGGAAAGGGTTCAGATACACAAAAATGCTGGAAAACCAAAGAATTTGAGGGACCTGAAGAATTTTTAATGATTCTGAAAGGGGGATGCAAACCTTTGACATCAACTGTAGCTACTGTGCATCAGAGATCACCTTGTAGTAAGACACATAGTGCTTATCTCTAATCTATGTGAACTGCTAATTGAGTAATCACTAGAAGCTGTTTGAGCCATCTAGTAGACTGCCAAAATAAGCACAACACAGGTTAATCGAAACAAGCTTAAAGTTCATAGATGAGTGTTAAAGTCAGGGTCATTATTGAAGCATTTGTCTGAGAGTGCGTGAGGGCTTACTGTCAAACAACAGCCGTGACTTGCATGCAAAATTGTACAACTCATGCATGTGATTTAATTTCACAGCACACAACAAAGCAACCTTCTTAACACCTCAGCTGGATTAAAGCAAGCGGGTTATTGCCTGGAAAAACGGAATGAAAATAACTCTCGCTCTATTATTCTGTAGTGTCGTGTAACATCACTAGGTGATGTAACATCAGGAGGTAATTAAGCCATATTAAAGCATCTGAGAGTGTTGACAGCTCTAAACCACAGCAGCTGCCTGCTACAACAGCACAGTATCATCTAAATGCATTACAAACACAAAAGCCCCGTACACTAACAAATTAATCAGTGTAATATACTCAGAAGACTCACAAAGGTAGATTTGTTGTAACTTTAAATATATAGTAATCGTATAATTTACCATTTCGTACCACATCGTACCATTTAAAGATCTGGGGTAGGTTTGGTAAGATTTTTTAATGTTTTTGAAAGAAGCCTCTATTGCTGACCAAAGCTGCATATATTTGGTAAAAATATAGTAAAAGAATAATTTTCTTAAAGGAAACCCCCAGTATTTAGACATGTATGAACTGAAATCTTTAGTACAAAACCCATTAAATATTCACCTTATGTATAAAACATTGTCGATTTTAGTAACGTAAATCTTTCATGGGTTTTTATACCACATATTTCAGTAAGAGACTTAATTTACGTTATATATTAAGTCTTAATCATAATACCTGGGGAGCCCTTTAAATATTTAAAATAAATGTATTCTATTTGAATATGTTTTAAAATGTAATTTATTCCTGTGATGCAAAGCTGAATTTTCGGAATTATTACTTCAGTCTTCAGTGTCACATAATCCTTCAGAAATCATTCGAGAAGCATTCCTATTATAATGCAAAATACATTTTTCAGAAGTTTTTGATTAATGGAAAGTTATAAAACTGAATTTATTTAAAATAAACGACTTTTGTAACATTATAAATGTCTTTACTGTCACTTTTAATCAATTTAATGCATCCTTTCTGAATAAAAGTATATCTTAAAAACACATCTTGCTCACACTGGAATGTAGTGTAGGCCTATTTTCAGTTTCAATTAAAAAAATGCACATTAATATAATGATAATTAAATATAACATTTAGTAATATAACCTTCATTTTCTGCAGGTCATGTCCATCTAATATATAAAAGTAGCCAACCAATATGGGTTTTTTAATGAATGATTACATTTCGTCCCTCTAATCCTGAATATTTGGTTATGCTCTCCTAGGCAGCAATGAGATTAAATGAAACGCAAATTGCCCAAGTCTCAGACTCCAGACTTTTGAGGAAAAAGTAATCTCAGATGTGCCTCTTCTAGAGTTCCAGAAGAGATTTCACAAACTGTGCTCAGATCTGCCAACACACCACAGTCTTCAATCAAAAGATTCAAAAAATGTCAATATGAACATTTCTTATTAAGTTCTCTCTAAACCAAATTATTCAAACTCTTCTACATCATCTCTTTTGACAGAGTTGATCGGAAACAATTTCATACTGTATGGTTGCTTTGTCAGCTCTTCCCTTTCCCTTCTCCCTCCAGCGTTCCTCTTTTGATCCATATTCTGTAAGCGATTTGATCCTGCTGGCAGATTCAGGGCTGGTGATTCATAAGCTCTCGTTGCACTCCAAGAGCAGCACATAAAACACACTGGAGCTAAATTTCCTTAATAGCCATGATTGCGCTTGATAATAATCCTCTCCAGAGGAATAAAAACCTGTTTGTTCTGCCAGAAATATTAAGCTGTGCTGTATGAATATGAGCTTTTATGTGCGTGCTCTTTAGCTTAGCTTTGTCCTCACTACTTGGATACCGCTCCATGGATATTGGAGTTGTCATGACAAAACAAAAATACTTGGTGCTAGTGTGTTTTAGGTGGTTGCTAACATGTTCTGAGTGATTTTTCATCAGTTGCTATGTTTTTTTCTAAAATATTCTGAGTGATTTTTGCTATGCAATTGCTAGCGTGTTCTGGATATGTTTTTTTGTGCCTGCTTTATAGAGAGTTTGCACTTACATCACGATTTGGTCAGTTACCCGGATGTGCAGCCATATTGGTGATACTCGGATGCAGTGGTGGACGAAGTACAGAAATCAAGTACTTGAGTAAAAGTACAGATACGTATAATAAAATATTACTCCAAAAAAAGTACTCCTATTTCAGTTTTACTCGAGTGACTACTTAAATTAATTTTATATTAGCATATATTTTTTATAATCCTACCTGGGTTTTTCCCAAAATAACCACTATATGGAGATATATTTTTGTTGTTGATATGGGCTGCGTAGATGAGAGTGATGTAGTAATGTTCACTGTGAAGCTTACACTGTGATTTACCTGAGAGAAAACAGATTTGGCCATCTAATTTTGTTTAAAAGTGTTTTAAAGCTTGTTGTTTTGCAAAACGTCACAGTTATAGATATGAGAATGAGGCCTGAAGTTAAGAAGAACATTTTAAAAAATAATAATTATTATTTTCATAAAGATTTTTTTCTTCTCAAAAACCTTGTCTGTGCTGTAAAAACACCCCTGGTCAAATGCCCCCAGAGGGCATCACTTCCCACTTTGATAATTACTGTAGTTACTGTAGTTCTAAACATCACATCCTTTCATTTTCCCTCAGATGTAATCTATCTAGGTGGTTAAATAGAAATATTTGAACTTTATATCTAAAAATAACCTCAACCAGCACCAGCAAGCTTGTTAGCTAGACAGTTAGCATCAGCTAAAATATTTACTTATTTTCTGTATGGTTATGAATGAACATTCATATCTGTCTACTCTTCTAGTTGATCCAATGTAAAAAAATTGTACCGTTGATAAACAAATGGCTAATTGCGTAGCATTTTAATAAAACTGCTGACAGCAGCGGGGAATATGAACGTGCATGAGTTCTTTTATTTAATCTGTGTTATTTTAATGTTTCGGGTTTTGACCTAAAACATAGAGACACTGATGTTGATGTGCATTCAAGCATTTCAGTGGGCTTAAATAGATCACCCTTTACAGCAGATTTAGAACATTTTTGACCTATATATGATTTTCATTTAGTAACTTACTTTTTGCAGCATCAGTCGCACGCGCACTCACAAAATCTCCCGGTTCTTGCTTTGGAATTCAGTTCACTGGAGACTCGCTCTAAACGGATCATTTGAATCAGTGACGTGTCGACTCGAGAACAGCTGCAATTGGATCATTCCAATTCGTGAATGAATCGTTTGGTGCGATTTGCGAACCGATTTAACAGGTTCATTAAGAAGAATCAGTTTGTTCATGAATCAGACACCGCTTCTGCGTCTCGGAGCACGGGATATATTATAAGGAGTAATGATAGGTTTAATGAAATTTTGTTAAAGTGCCCCTATTATGCCTTTTCAAATATGTCCTTTCATGCAGTGTGTCATGTAGCTGTATGTGAACATAAAATATCTGCAAAGTTGTGAAGCCGACAGTGCACAATAAATAAAGTTATTGTCTATCAAAAAAAAAGAGTCGGCTCACATTTGCCTAAACGAGTCGTCAGGAATTCGAATCTTTTTCTGTTACGGCCACACGTCACGAAGTAACACACTTGCTTAATGCCCGCCCACGTTCTACGTCGCGAACAACTTGTCTGCATACAAACAGTGAAATTTCCATGTGGTTTACGTCACATTGAAATTTACACGTACATTATACAGAAGACTGTATCATACGCTGTGAGTAAAACCGTTTTATATTCACTTCCAAAAGATGAATCTACAAAGATTGTATTTTCTGGCGATCGTTAAAAATACGTAGTTGTCTATGTTAGGTTGTGTAACAACCCTGCACATGTCTTGCTAACCGGCTAAATCATGCTTTTGTAGTTCTGTTGTTCAGCTGTGGACCCACTGTAGTCTGACAATTTGTGATTGATGCCGCTTGTCTCATTAGTTGAAGTAATGATAAAGGATGGCGTACGAAGCGGCTTTCACACCGAATGCGGAAAGCGCTGTGCTATGAAACCCATTCATTTCAATGTCTTCCGCCCTGCGAGGATGGCTTGTTTCTGCCTCGACCAAAGTGGACGCGCAACAGAGCGCGCACGCCGCGGACAAAGTTCAAATAAGTTGTTCAAATAAACTTTTGCCGCTGCGCTCTGAAGGGCTGCACTGAACCCAGCGGCCAGCGCAGCGCTTTCCGCGTTCGGTGTGAAAGCCGCCTTAATGCATTATAGAATGTTGAAGTTTACAACATAGAGGTGTGTCCGGTTCGCTTACATAAGCAAATTGCGAGCACTTTCCAAGGTAGACCGTGTTAAATTGTCGATCAGCCACTTCAGTCGTTTCATCATCAGACTCTGGCTCGAATTGGTATGGCAAAATCGATGCCATCTTTTTATGTATTGACAAGTATCCAAGCCTGTCAGTCAGTTATGGCAATGGGCGTTTCGTTCTCCGACACGCTGTACGCGGTAGACCAATCATAAAGGACTGCGCCATCTGACCAATCACAGCAGTGAGGGATCACGGAAAGGAGGGGTTTAGAGAGACTGATTCTTCGAACTGCTTCGCACGAGTCGTTTAGGAATCATTTAGAAATGGGGTAAAATTAAATCTATTTTTGGAGAAAACTGAAGTGTTTTTTGACCTTGCATACATGTAAACCTGTTTTGGGAGTCTATTAAAACAATATTATCAACCGTTAAAATGGCATAATAGGGGCACTTTAAGTAAAAAGTACGATCTTATGCTTTAGAATGTAGTGAAGTAAAAGTCACTCAAAATAAAACTACTCCAGTAAAGTGCAGATACTTGGAAAAGTAAGTACAGGAAAACAACTTCGTTACTGTCCACCACTGCTCGGATGTGAACAACAATATGGATTACACAGATAATGTACTATTGAATACGTTGTTTTGCTAATCAGTGCTGTCTAAATCACTGAAAAAAAATATGTGTGGAAGCTGCTAAATCAAATAGAGAAGGACTTAGTAAGCAAGAAAGGGTGCAATATTTAAATATTTTAAGTTAATTTTTGTTTAAGTTAATAGGTGGTAACATACCAGCAGTATTAATTAAGATATTAACCGAATATTTCACCTACCTGACCGGAAATGATAAAAACAAACACGGATATTGTCAAGATTCTTGCCTTGGAAATCCTGGTTCAGTTTGGCCAGCCACAAATGCCTTTTGTTCCTCAGTTTTTTGCACTCTTCTCTTTGATTTGTTATAACTTTTGGCAGTCTTTAGTACTCCAAATGTTTTTTCCCGGTCTGGCTGATTAGTACAGCCCAAAACATGATAATAATTGACCACTTTCAGCAGCAATGATCAGCAAAATATGCGAGTTTCATTCACTTCTGTGGCATTGTTTACGTTCAGTGCCGTCAATATGGCAGATTGATGGCGCGTCGTGAAAACACTTTACAGACAGCTGGGCTATTTCGATTATTTAGAAAAGTGTCAGCAAACTGCTTCTCAACAAGTAGCATGATTAGAGGTATCACTCATGTTTGTATCACAAACAGTTGCAAATTGCACTTTAATGTTTAGAGTTAAGGGTTTGTTCAAATCAGTATGAGCAATAATGATACAGAACACACACAGTATTAATGTACAATTCCAGTATATCTCTTGCCATGTTTGTTTATCCTCTCAATCAGTCACTCCAGGCAGCCAGAAGTCCTCTGCCAGCAGGATATTTCCATTTGACAGCTGCCACTTTGCCATGTAGCGCCTGGCCCCGCGCTGACTTCCCGTGTCCCAGAGTTCCACTCTTAGCACAATGTTGATCTCCCACAGGGCCAAATCCATCTTAGTTTGCTCTCCTCCACTAGCCACATTACTGCAGAAGAGAGGGGACATGAGAGCCATTTCCTGTCCCGGGGTGCGCGGCGCAGCACGAGAGCTGTCCATCAATCCTGTATCTATGGAAGCTGATATATCACTGGGGGATTCAGAGTTCACATGGCTGCCAACAACAGACACAAAGTTGGAGGCTGAGCAGGAGTCCGTCGAGACTGGAGTGTCCTCAATGCGTTCAGGTAAACAGACAAACCAAGAGCAGCGCAGAGGCAAACAGGATGCCATATTTGCTCGTAAGTGCTGACTGTCTGATATCGAAGTCTGGCTGTGTGTGTCCTCCCTGAATGTGTGCAAGACAAACTTCTCAGGTTGTGTGTTGTTTACAAACTCCAATTTAGATGCATCTGACCTTTTTGCTGTCTTCTCATCATTCCTGTCCTGCCTGGATGTTTGTCTTCTTGCAGTCAGGTCCATATTTTAAGGAGTGTCTGGAGAACGGTGCTCTGTGAAGGGGTTGAGACAGCAGAATGTGATCTCTTAAGAAGGATGGTGTTGTGTGTGTCCTGTAGGGATGACTGCGTACTTATGCCATAACTATGACCTGTCTCTGCTAGAAATCAGATGCCTCACACCTTCTGGTATTGTTTGAGGCAGTGATGTCACATAAAATGAGGTCATTGAAAGTCATATGTGGTCAGATTAAAACTTGTGAAGTCTTAAAAAAAAACAAGTAAACATAATGTTAAACATGGTTGATTATTATAACACAATGGTGGAATAAAGAGTTGAGGGATAAAAAAAATTAGAAGCAAAATACTTAAAGGGATAGTTCACCCAAAAATGAAAATTCTGTCATTAAAGGGGTCCTATTATTCTCTTATACAAAGTCTTGATTTTGTTTTGGGGGTGTACTAGAACATCCTCTCATGCTTGGTGGTTTTTACATAATTTACATTATTATAATACCTTTCTCCCCAGCCTGGCACAAATGGTTTGATTAGTTCCGGGTTTAAAACAGGTGAAAAGCAAAATGTGTTGTGATTGGTTAGCTGTCCCAGTGTGTTGTGATTGGCGAACAGCTTAGACGGTGTTTCAGTACTGCCACACCCCTTGTCAAAGCAGCAAGTTCCGGATGCTCCGTTATAGTTAAGGATATATTAAGGTATAGTTGACGCTACAGTAGTGTTTGGTCCTATCGTCAGCCTGTGCGATCGCTGATACATGATATTATCGTGCTAATTTATTTAATTATTTACATACTTAGTTTCATAATATGACTTAATTTGTATTTAACATGACAACAACTGAATAAAAACATTGTAAGTTACTAATTATAATGCTTACATTTCCTTAGTTATTCAAAAAGCAGCTACAGAGAATGAGCAAAGAACATTAACATTATAAAAGAACATCATCACTGATTAGCCTAGCCTAGTCTAGTGCAAGTTTATACATTTAAAAAAAAACAGTCGCTATCTACACTGTATGATGAATAAATCTCTTACCACGCACTGCACACGTCTATGGGGTGTAACGGCTCCGACACGGCCACCGGAGCAGATCGCAGCCACTCTAGTCAATGCTGGAGTGCCGATGTCCTGCAAAGTTTAGTTCCAACCCTTAAAAAAAACCTCACCTGCCTATAGCCCTAGAAATCCTTGATTAGCTTGTTCAGGTGTGCTTGATTAGAGTTGGAACTAAACTCTGCAGGTCATCGGCAATCCAGGACCAATGCTGCCTATCCCTGGGTTAGGCTAATTAGCCTTTTTCACACTTCCGTGTTTCTGGCTTCTGGATTGGCGCTTGCAGGGTAAACGTTTTTCCGGTGACAGCAGCGGCCGTACTGAACAAGAGTAAGTTCGGGAATCAAAGTCTAGTTTTACAAAATAGATACTATGATACTATGATATATACCGGTGTTTTACTCTAAAAATAGCAAACATTTATTCAAAAACTTTGTGTCAGCGTCTGGTCATCACAAATACTATGTTTATTTAATTATGAATGTTAGCACTTATAATACAGTACAGTTTTAAGTTTTGCCGTACTGTCTATTTGGTGCTGGCTGTGCATTATGACTCTTCACATCATTTTTTTTCGCAATTAATATTGTTATTATTATTATTATGAAAGTAATATTGTATTTTCTACTTGCTCTCCTTTGCATTATTAACTTTAGGGTGTAAATGTACGTTGCATAATGTGCCCAGGGATATACATAATAAAATAATATAATACTAAATAAGACATGACTCCGATTAATGGCTTTATTCCTTTTGGATCTGGATTACGTTGTTGTATTGAGTTTATGCATCATCCGGACTCAGAATTGTTTCATTTATTCTTGGGGAAATGTGCATTTGGATATAAACGCTGTCATAATTTACCATGATGTAGTGATTCGAGGGAAATGACTGAGTAAATTGAGAAAATACGCTTAAATATACCGGAGATGGAGAACAGAAACTATAGCTGGCGCTATGTTGCGCATATATTATATTGACGAGTACCAGTCTGAGTGCCCATATAAATTACAAACGAGTAAAATGTTGTTTCTTTGTTGATTATATAACAACTTGGAAAGCAGACAAAAAAGAAAAGGTAAAAGGCATTATTTGAGACAAGAGCATATTAATATAATAGGCACAGACCTGTAGCGGAACTGACTTTACCCTGCACTGACATCACTTCCGATTTTTGTGAAAAAGGCTAATCCCCCCACCTCCCAACCATTAGAATTTCTGTAGGCGGGATTTATTTTAACAATATATGAGCTTTATGACATCACAACACCCGGAAAACAACGCTGTAGTCCAAAGGAGCCGTTCGTTGTAGTTCTTGAAAAGGGATTTTTTAAAAACAAAATATCTCCCTTTGGGGTGGACTTTGAGATTTGTAACTTTGTAGATCTTTTTTATGCCCAAACATACACACCACACACTGACTTAAATTCAAAAAGTGAAAAAGCATGATAGGACCCCTTTAATTACTCACCCCCATTTTGTTCCAAACCCATAAGACCTTCATTCATCTTCAAAACACAAATTAATATATTTTTGATGAAATCCGAGAGCTCTCTGACCCTCCACAGACAGCAAGGGTCTTACCACGTTCAAGGTCCAGACAGGCACCAAGAACATCGACACAATAGTCCATGTGACTTCAGTGGTTCAACCGTAATTTTACTTTTGTAGCGCAAAAAACAAACCTAAAATAACAACTTTATTCAAAAATTCTTCTTCTCTGCATCACCCTAGCACCATTTCGGAGAGTCGCATACACGTGCTTTCCTCTGAACTTAAGCTTTATGAATGGGCTGATACACTCAAACTGTGGCCAGATGTTTATTTCAGTGATATCTGTTAGGTACTGTGGATATTCTGTGTGAAAATGAAAAATGAGTGGCGCTAAAATGTCTGTTGAGTGGTGCTACAACTCTAATGCTCTGTGACGTTTTAAAAGAATGCACCATCTGCACTACACCTAAGCCTATCCGATAGTATGAACAAAGGCTAATGTGACGTAAAAATGCAATTGCAAACATGCCGTTTTAACTTGTTTTTCAATCTCTCAACTTTCAGCTCTTTCATCATGAGTCATGTTTTCCCACAGGATTCATACCCAATTCTGTGCCGGCTGAGTTACTCAGCAAGCTTGTTACGTCTGGTATTGTGCCCATTTTCGACCCCCTGCCAAATTATTACACCCTCTCGTTGAAATCGCTACATGATTGCCTAGTCCTACCCCCTCCCCCACACCTAACCTTAAACCTACCAATACTAGGGGGGTAGTAATCTGGCAGGGGTCAGAATTTGGCACAACACCAGGAAGCGAAACATATGGAGATGTAATCATAACTGAGTACGAAATGATTACAAATGCTCACTGTTTTACCACATTTAGTGTTCATTTCTGTTGGAAACTGCAGTGATATGTGCTTATTGGTACGTATTTTGTGTCTTGCAAAAAAATTCCCACAGGTATGTTTTCGTCATCAGTACTGGTACAGCTCCTTAGCGAAGATGAATCTAAATTTTGAGAAATATGTGTGCCATTGTCAATGCACCATTGTGGATATTTACTGTACTTTGGAATTACAGATTCTACGTCTTGGAAGTATGTCCAAAATAAGAAGTTCCACCTGAAAATGTCATCTGAACAAGTAAGTAACATTGCCGCTAGTTTTGTTCTGACCAACTGAAAAAAGCATTACAATAAATCACGCTACCAATGGTTATTAAATTTAATGATCACAAAGTTAGGTGAGATCTCGTCAAAACATGTAAATTATTATTATTGTTAAACTTTGTTCTCAAATTGTTACTGTTACCAACATCAACACTGCATGACTATGTCTTCTGTATTTAGTGTGTATTAGTGTTATCAGTAGATTTCAATTTCTGTACAGTCTAAAATTGTTCTTTTAATCTCAATCACCAATATAATGTTCCTTAGAACTCGCTCCCTTTGAAATACAGACCTTTTGTTACAGTAATCCCATGTATCTGTAATCAGATGCACATTTAAAACTGGAATATGATCTAATTTCAGTCAGTTAAATGTTTCATTACTATCATGCACAATTTAAGACTCTATTTAATTTATGACAAGTTTAATTATTCCAGCTGCTGTAAGAAGAAGCTACAAATGATCCGCCAGCTGCAGCATCCACACATGCGATACTAGCCTAGTAAGCCTACTAGCCTGGACTCCTTCTTTATGTATACAGGTGTGACGTAATGATGCAAAGACAAACGACCCAAACCACTCAAATTAGAAAGCATTATTACAAGTTTACTGTTGTGAATCGGCCTAAGGTAAGGAGATTGAAGATTGATTGGTTATGAACTTGCTCAATAATTGATTTTGGATCATTTGATGGCAGATATTCTGACATATAGGAGTACAAGTTTTACCCTAGTCTCATTCTCCCTTTACAAAAAGTGGCACAGCTTACCCCACTCTGATTTTCCTTCTGTTGTTTGTTTCTAAAATTACATCACACAGAGGACTGTGTTTTTCATCAGCTAGAAGTGTGGAGCTAGAGGGGGAACAAACAAGCCATCAGAATTCCTCAGAGATTCAGATGTAGGGTTTAACGGTGGCCTAATTTGTAAAAGCAAAGCCACTCTACATATAGGAAGTGTGTTTCTTTCAGATAAATATGATGTTGTGTCAGGATGAGCTCCATCCCTGTCAAAATAACTCTGAGTGATTATAGTCAGATTGCACCTCTGTCTGAGCACATTGAGTCGCAATATCTCACACGGCCCTCGAGGCTTTTACAGAAATCACTTACTGTCACACATCACCTCAAAGATGATACATCAGAGACTCACAGCGACAAACTCAATGTTATGGAGCCTTTCCTCAGATATGTTCCTGCTCAGATATTTTGTTCATCTTCTCTGGGATTATTACCTGCAGGGTTCTCATCACAAGAAGCTTCTGTAACTTTCTTCTCGGTGTTGATTTGTCGACATGGCTCTTCAAAAATCTTCGACATCAAACCCCTTGGTGATCCTGAAACAATACAGTTCAAAAGTTTGAGGTAAGTACACTTTTAAAAATAATTCTTAAAGAAATTGATGCTTCTTTCAGAGCAAGGACCCATTAAAATGATCAAAAGTGACAGTAAATACTTTTATACTGTTCTGTTTAACAGTTCTCTATACTGTTAGAAATTATCTTTCAAATAAATATCTATTTCAGTCATGAAACTGAAAGATTGCACACCTGTTAGCTGCCACATAATTTACATGGCATACATGGTAAGTTGATTTGCCTCGGCTGATTCTGCAGCCAGCAAGATTGCTTGCTCAGCATTTAGGTAGTCTGGTTCAGTGTTCGCTGTTTCACTGTAAAAAAACTATTTGTTGAGTCAACTTAAAATAATTTGTAACCTGGCTGCCTTAAAATTTTAAGTTCAGTCAACTCAAAAAAAAGTTTATTCAACTTGAAATGTTAAATTATACTAAGTGACAACTTAGATATTTAAGTTGAATCAACTTAAAATTTTAAGGCAGCTGGGTTACTTACCCATCTGTTAAGTTTAGCAGACACAAATATCCAAGTTGTTACTTAGTACAACTTAACATTTCAAGTTGACTAAACTTATTTACAATTTTTAGGCAGCAGGGTAACAAATTATTTTAAGCTGACTCAACAAATTGTGTTTTTTTATTTTTTACAGTGTAGCTGTCCTCCGACACTATCAGAGTTCCTCCGAAACCCTCCACCTCCCCAGCTCCACCTGTCTAGATCTGCAACTGGCTTTACGTATGCTTATTTATGCAGCAGTAGCATGCATGATTGAAATGTTGTTTTGAGCTCACCATTCGTCGTATATCTTGAGCAGCAAATCAGCATATTAGAATGATTTCTGAAGGATCATGTGACACTAAAGACTGGAGTAATGATGCTGAAAATTCAGCTTTGCATCACAGGAATTAATTAAATTTTAAAATATATTAACATAAAAAACTGGTATTTTAAATTGCAATAAGATTTCATAATATTACAGTTTTACTGTATTTTTGCTCAAATAAATGCAGCCAATGGTCAAAACATTAAAACGTTTTACTAATCTCAAACTTAGAATACATTTCCAGCCCTAACCTGAAATCAAAGTGAAATGACTGATTGAACACAGGATGTTGATCCAGGAACGTGTGCTGCTTGGGTTAATCACATTGTGCAAGCATAATCATTAATGACTGGACATTCTGAGACTTCCTGAGCACATTTGATCATCTGCCAATTAGAGCAGTTTATATGAAAATCTAATCTGCTATAAAACAGAAAATACTACCAAATCTTCTGTGGTCCAGTTTCAGCATTAAGGATACTGGACCACAGTACCAAGGTAAGCTTTTGATTTAATATGCAAAGAATGTAAAATTTAACAAGCTGCTGATTTATTGTATTGTTTGTCATCTTTTCAACCATGTACTACAACAGATCACATAATGCTGTGTTGGCATAATGCATTAAAAGCTGTTCATTCAGTCTGACACAAGCAGAACTGTGCCAGGCTGCTGATCTGATTAACATAAAAAAACATATAATTATTTATTTTCATCATATGTGCATGTTTTGATTCTGGACAAGAATTTTACATAGTTCTCTATGAGATCATTGAAATGCCCTTCGTGTACTTCTGCCCAGTCCCACTGAGAGAGTGAAAAGTTCAGCTCTATATCTATGAATGTTACAAACGGATGAATATCAGCATTCATAAAGCTTATCAAAACTCAAAATCTCTCATTCATGTGTTGATATTAATTTATGCCTGCCTCAGCAAGCTGAAAAAAAAATACACAAATAAATAAATGGGTAAAAATCACACATACTTACATTAAAGGAATGTCCTGAGCTACAGTATATCCAGAGACTACAATATCACAGGGACTTGAGTGTGAGCTTCTTCCACTTGAGCCAATAATTGATCACTTGAAACACTCTAGCAACCACATAGCAACATGCTTAGAACCATTTAGAATATCGTCGCAACTGCATAACATCACCCTGGTCTCTGACAACCACCCACAACTCCTTAACATCATGGCTACAAACGTTGTATGGACATTTAATTAAATATAAAAATATATATATTTTTTTTTTTTCTAGTAAAAAAAGAATTTTAGAAGAAGAAGAATATAATGGCTATCCATGACATGCGGTGAAAAAAATAGACATTGTGGCCTCAAATCCATAATTTGGTCCCATGACATATTCCCTCATTTTAGTTCAATTGTGGCCATGATTTAAATAATCTAAAACGTGACCACAATTTAACTAAATCAAGGGAACAAATTAGAACAACAAGGCTACAGTTGAACCTAAAACGAGGGAACAATGGCCATAACTTAACTAAATCAAAGGAAAAAAATTAGTACAACATGGCCACAGTTTAAAATATGGGAACGAATCAGTAAAACATGGCCAAAATAGAACTAATGCTGCATTCCATTACTCGGAAGTCAGAAATTCTGCGTTCCCAGTAGGACTTTTAACTTGAACAACCCCCTTAAGTCAAAATTCTTTATCAGGAGCTGTGAGGAACAACATCAACCTTAAGAATCCAAAATGGCTGTTTGGGGCATCAACAGAAGAGAAACAGTAGTACTTTATTATTTATTAGCATCTCTGTTTGTCTGTCTCAGTAAACTCAGTGGTGTACGAATCCATGCACTATCCAATGAATATCTGTGTACTTGATTCTTCCCAGATAGCACACTAACGTCTGCAAGATGTCTGTTAAAGATCACTTGATCTGGAAAGCATCTGCTGTGTACAGACATCTGGGAGACGTCTGTAAGATTTCAGTTTTGCATACATTCTAAATCCCAAACATTTTAAAGACATCTAATAGATGTCTATTTGACATCTGATAAGAAACATCCTATAGATGTATTGCAGATGAGCAAACACTCTAAAAGATATGCCTTGCAGATGTAAATGCAGACATCAAATAGACGTCTCCAAGATGTATGTGTGCTATCAGGGTTCTCTCATCCATCTTGGCTTTTTGACTTATGTACTGGAAACCGAATTGGTCTTATTATTGAGAGATGCCAGGGTCTGCGAATCCACCCTTTGTAGAAAGCATAACAGCCAACTTGTATAGATAGCACATGTACGTCTGCAAGATGTCTGTTAAAGATCACTTGATCTGGAAAGCATCTGCTGTGTACAAACATCTGATAGACGTCTGTAAGATGTCCGTTTTACATACCTTCTAAATCATAAACATCTTAAAGACATCAAATTTGACATCTAATAGGAAACATCCTATAGACGTATTGCCGATGAGCAAACAGTCTAAAAAATACATCTTTCAGATATAAATGCAGATGTCAAATAGACATCTCCATGATGTATGTGTGCTACTGCATTGACATTGAATTTCTGTCAGAGTTGTGCAATGGTCAGTCACTGTTTGTGGATGTCACAGAAATAATAAAAAGTGTAGTAAACTGAATCCTACCTTTTTTAAATTGCCTGTCTTCTCTTATAAAACTGCATTTTTTGGCATAAACTCAAAAATGGATGAGTCCAAAATTAATGTTTAATGGAAAGCATGTTGAAGATACGGTGGAACACAATGGCTACCATCAGCTGTTCTTTAAGGTCATTCTTTAAGGCCTTGGTTACACTAGTGCGTTTCTGTTCTAAAGCGGTTTCTGAAATGAAACCGAGCCTTGTCTACACTGGTGTTTTCACTGTGTTTCAGAAACGATCTTCGTCCACACTACACGACCGAAAACGCATGTCACATACAGTAACCATTCATAATGAGCATGGTGTTATTATGATGTTATTGTTTACTTGGTCGTCAAGGATATGCAGAGCGAATGTGAGCAGCCACGCCATCGCTTTCAAAAGGCTCCGTTTTGGTCCGTTTACACTGAAACGCAACCCGGGAGTTTTCAAACTAAAACAGGGTGTGCAGCAATTCCGAAAGTCTCCGTTTTTGAGGGTTGAAAACGCTGGAGTAGTGTAAACGACAAGCGTGTAATCATAGATTAAGTTATGCGTTTCAAAACGAAAACACACTAGTGTAAGTTTAAAATATGTTCTTTTGTGTTCAACAGAAAAAAAAAAAAGAGACTCTACAGGTTCAAAACAACTTCAGAGTGAGTATGATGACAGAATTTTCATTTTTGGGTGAACTATGCCTTTAAGGCTACGTCTGCATTAATTCTGATACATTTGAAAATTACATTTTCATTTTAAAATGCTCTCCATCCACGCTGGCGTTTTCAAGCGTTTTCCAAAAGTTTCTCAACCGCACTGAACGTCAGAAAATGTTACATTTGCTTTAATGCACATGTAAAGCCTCGAAAAAGCTTGTCACATGTCACATGAATAAAAATGCGTCATCGCTTTCAAAAGCCTCTGTTTTCACCATCCACACTATGCCGCGAAAACAGGAAAATATTATCAAAACGCCTTGACAAAAAACGCTGTCTCATTGTGAAGGGAATGCCAAAAACGGTGAGAAAAAGATTTAAAGAAAAACGTATTAGTGTGGACAAAAAGCCAGGACCATCAACACCACATTTTCCAGTTTGAATGGATTTTAGTACTTCTTTATTCATTGCATCACCTGTAGACAATTTTCAGCACACCTCCAGAGACGGTAGCATGCAGACCTATATGCATATGGACACTCTTTGCTGTTTGTGCAGTCAACTTCAATCAGACTGTTGTCCTGTCTGGCTGTGAATGCTTGTGGAGAAAGAGTTTCAAACTGGCAATGTGTGGGCAGGCTACGGTGAGCAGAAAAGATCCGTCTTGGCATTTCACGCTTGTTGTTTTCTCCAAGCAGCCTCAAGCACACTGCTTTCCTGATGTGATGTATTCAGGGAACACTGAGTGGAGTTTGGGGACAGGTGTTGGAACGCTGGGTGTCTGTCCCGGGGCTGTCTCGCACGACTACAAGGTCAGTCTGAGGACTGCACAGTCTAGTTAGTCTCTGTAGACTGCTGCTGGTCTGACACAACTGGAAAATGCATCGATAGCTCAATAGCTATTTTTCCTGTTTTCATCCAGCAACTTAAATATTCATTATCAAATGCTTTTTGGCCGATGTCTCACTCACAGTGTAAACGTGCTTCTCAAGGGAGGGTTGTAGGCAAACATGCATAATACATGTGAAGTGTAATCTCAAGTCAGTAACACATTGGCACTCGCTCCATTCGTCCTCTGGCTTTGGACGAGACCGCAGGCTCTGGCATTGGGCCGCATTCTTACTTAAGAGATATTTGCTAGGATGTACTCAAGTGTAAATGTGATCATAAAATAGTGTTTCAGAAGGACAGGCAGTCAAGCATCAAATGTTTCTTATAATGTTTAATTTATTTTTCACAAAATATATATTTATGTAATGATATATGTTCATTTTTATATTATAATTTATATTGAAAACTTATTTGATTTTGTTTCATTGTGTTTTCATTCATTGTATTTTATGGTATTTTTAGATCAATTCATATTTGCAAAACATGCATATTTAATTTAGTGTATTTTTATTTAATTAAGTGTATTTATATATTTAATTCTGTGCATGCACAACTTTTTACTCCCAGTATGCATATAAAACAATTTGTTTTGTGAAAGAAAATACATTTGGAGTCGAAAGTTTACGTACACCTTTCAGAATCTGCGAAATGTTAATTATTTTACCAGCATAAGGATAATACAAAATGCATGTTATTTTTAATTTAGTACTGACCTGAATAAGATATTTCACATAAAAGACATTTACATATAGTCCACAAGAGAAAATAATAGCAGAATTTATAAAAATGACCCCGTTCAAAAGTTTACATACACTTGATTCTTTATACTGTGTTGTTACCTGAATGATCCACAGCTGTTTTTTCTTTATGTAGTGATAGTTGTTCATGAGTCCCTTGTTTGTCCTGAACAGTTAAACTGCCCGCTGTTCTTCAGAAAAATCCTTCAGGTCCCACAAATTCTTTGGTTTTTCAGCATTTTTGTGTATTTGGTGAATTTGTGTGAACCCTTTCCAGCAATGATTTTGAGATCCATCTTTTCATACTGAGGACAGCTGAGTGACTCATATGCAACTATTATAGAAGGTTCAAACACTCACTGATTCTTCAGAAGGAAAAACAATGCATTAAGGGGGTGAAAACTTTTGAACAGAATGAAGATGTGTACATTTTTCTTATTTTGCCTAAATATCATATATATTTTTTTAATTTAGTACTGCTTTTCATAAGCTGCAGAAAATAGTTGCATGTTTCCCAGAAGACAAAATAAGTTAAATTTACCCTGATCTTCAAATTCAAAAAGTTTTCACCCCCTGACTCTTAATGCATCGTTTTTCTTTCTGGAGCATCAGTGAGCATTTGAACCTTCTGTTGTCAGTGTTGCCAAGTCCATGCTTTTCCCGTGAAATTCTGTTTCTTTAACACTGTTGCCGCTGGTTGTTTTTCATGTCCGCGGGTTGAATCGATTCTGATAATGTGATATTTAATTCCTGAAATGACAATTCTGCCAGGGGAAAACCCTGCTAAAAAAAAACATGGAGGGAGAAACGGGGAACCCCTCCAAAATGCAAATGGGCTAGTTTTGTGCTAGTTTTAAGTATCACGCTTGGGCAGGTTTTATTGTGAAAACCTGGCAACCCTGGTAATAGTTGCACATGAGTCCCTCAGTTGTACTCAGTGTGAGAAGATGGATCTCAAAATCATACAGTCAGTGCTGAAAAGGATTAAAATACACAAAAATGCTGAAAAAACAAAGAATTTGTGGGACCTGAAGGATTTCACTAAACAAAAAAAAAAAAAAACAGCTGTGGTTCATTCAGGTAACAACACAGTATTAAGAATCAAGTGTATGTAAACTTTTGAACGGGGTCATTTCCATAAATTCAAATATTATTTTCTCTCGTGGACTATATATGTCTTTTATGTGAAATATCTTATTCAGGTCAGTACTAAGTAAAAAACAACAGACATTTTTTTATGATTCCTCTTATTTTGGTAAAATAATTAAAATTTTGCAGATTCTGCAAGGTGTATGTGAACTTTTGACCTCAACTGTAGATAGATCAGCATGAAAACTGGCACCTTAACTGATAAATTATTGGAATATTAGATAACAAAAAAAATAGGTAGAAATGTATTTATGGTCAATTGGGGGCTTTAAATATATGACTAACTGATATTTAGTGATATGAATTGAGCTCATCTTCATGATCAATATAACGCACCTGTAGGGGACGCTAGTGGCGTCTACAGTATTCACTACTAAGTGAACATGGCAGGCTTTCTGTTGCTGTCAGAGCGTTCGCTGTAGGCTTTGATACGCCTCATGTGATTGGCTGTGGAAGTGGTGGGCGTGGTTTCAACAGCGCTTAGTTTATATAGGGCAGGAAGCGCACAACCACAGAGAAACAGAAGGCTTGAGGAAAGTGAGCGAGGGCTGATGTAGGGTGTTTAGAGAGGACAACAGTGAGAGCTGTTTGTAGTATTTTTCGTACAGGACGGGTAGACCAAAGAAAAAACACCTCTCCAAAATGCTCTGCCATGTAACGCGACCGGACGCGGTGGTGATGGAGATTGAAGTGGACGCGAAGGCGAACGGAGAGGACTGTCTGAATAAGGTGAGATGATGAATGAAAGTCTCAATGTGCAATGGATGTGATGTTTATTATTATTTGGGATTTTATACCATCAGCCCTCGTGCATTGTTACATATAGAAAATAAGCACAATGTTGAAAAACAAAAGCTGTAGCCTGAACGCGGAATGAATGAGTTTATATGAAGCACATGGAAACTTGATATCAACATCAGTCTGTTTGGTTTCACACGTTTATTTAGGTAAACATGCTAAAAATAATTGGGCATGTTCTTCTTCTTTTTTTTTTTTTTTAAGTCGCATTCGATCATTTCTTTCGTTAGATCATGCATACAAATAATCAAATGTTAGATTCTATATATAATTTTATTGTTCCAAAACAGACATACTTATTTTGCACGATGTTTAACAGATGCAGAGTGTTGTATGTAGACGTTTACGTTATTATTTTCAGAGAAAGAGATGTTTGCATACTCTAAAACAATAGTGTGTGCATGTGTGATGGCATGCTTGAGGTTACTAGAGTTCATTCGCTTCAGCAGCAGATGTTTGGCTCATGCATGGAGATACTACACCTCCTTCAACGTAAATGACAAAGTGAACTGTTTTTAAACACCTCAAATTTTATAATTCATTTTAAGGACATCTCTGAAGTTGCATTGTCTGATTTTTGCACAAAACTCAAACGTTTTACTCTAGCACCAATTTAGAAAACAGAAATGCATTTTGAGGTGAGTGTAACTTTGCGTTCTCATGTCGATGTAATGAGGCTTAAAATAGTAAATTAATTCGCTTGCGTAAGCGTGTCATCTCAGGATATTTTCATGAACTGTACAAACTATAACATAGTGCACTTAAGGCGTCATTTTGCCTCACTGGACTTCAGATTTGCCCTTTAAAGGGATTTTTCTCGCCTCTATTACGTAAGACTCCGGGGAGGAAATAATCGCCTCAGACTCTTGATAAAAACTAAAAAATGAAAAATTAACTCCTTGTTTGTTTTTGATCTTGATTTGTTAAAATAAACAACAACATTTTATCATAAATGTGGTTATAAGATAAATGCATTTAGCAAGATTTATGGTTAAAGGAATCGTTCGTCCACAAGCAAGGATGAGTAAACCATGACAAAGTGTCATGTTAAAAAAAAAAAAAAAAACAGAAAATGACTAATGTGAGACACAAAAGATGATGTTGGGCAGAATATCCAGGTTGCGCTTTTTAACAAATTAATTAAATTCTGATGTTTAACAAAGTGTGGCTTTTTCTTTGTTGCTGACAGGTATGTCGGAAGTTGGGAATAATTGAGGTGGATTACTTTGGGCTGCAGTTTTCTGGCAGCAAGGGAGAAAACCTGTGGCTGAACCTGAGGAACAGAATCTCCCAGCAGATGGACAATCTCACGCCCTGCAGACTACGGCTCAGAGTAAAGTTCTTCGTGGAGCCTCATCTTATTCTGCAGGAACAGACGAGGTACGTCAATTACACAGAAACGTGTATTACCAAAAACAATAAATAGACATTATTTGAGGAAGTTTTGACTGGAAACGTTTCATCATCGTCTGTGAGTACAGACAGTTTTAAACTTCTGTTTCAATGCAGTGAGAAAATATTTCAGAAGAATAGCAACAGGAACAAAAGCAACTGAGCATGTGGGTGTACGAATGTGTTATATCAGTGGAAGCAAAGCCATTTCTCTTGCATTCACTGTGTCTAATGTGAATTCCATGCCCGACTTGAGCTATATCTTGTGCCTGTGTTAAGATATAACCGCAAAAAAAATCTAGGGCATGTTACATATTAAATATTCATTTAACAATGCTGATTTTATGAGTGTACTTTAAGCTTTAAATCAGCTGAAGTCATGTGTCTCTATTAGAGAAAGAGCACTTTGCACAGTAGCCTGTAAAGTTTTTTTTTTTTCCTCCCAGTACAGTGGTTTGCCCTGTAGTAACCCTGCTCCCTGTAGGTTACTGTAGGTCGTTGTGCTATGAGCAGCAGCAGGAAATGTGATCCCCTGCTCAAAGGCTCCTACCCACAGAGACTGAGCTGGCAGTCACCGCCACCTCATGCTCTTTTATTCACTGTAACTGTGGAGTTTTGTTACTTTTCTTTTTCTGAGACAAATGTGGAGCACAGCTTGAAAGATACAAGTTTACAAGTTAAACTTTAGTAACCGCATTTGAAGCATTCCTGACCAAGTTATTTTATAAAAGTTAAAGTACAGTGAAACACAAGAAGTATTAGAACACACTTTGCTTAGAAAGTACAAGCACAAGACTTAAGGGGCTAGTTCACCAGAAAATTAAAATTCTGTCATTTACTTACTTGTTCCAAATCTGTATAACTTTCTTTTGTGGAGATATTTTGATGAATGTTGTTAACCAAACCAACGAAAAAGGCATATTTTGCGTTTAGTGTAGAGAAAGTCACAACTAATACAGTTTTGCAGCCATGAGTAAATAATGACAGATTTTTACATTTTCGGGTGAACTGTCACTTTAAGAATTGTGCGAGATGAGATTAGTGTGATAGAATCACTTATCCTTGTCTGTTTAGTTGTCTTTCTATTAATTAAAATCAGTTTTTGTTAATTGAAATGGTTAAATATTACATGAAAAGCTTAAACTTACAAACCAAAAAATTACCTTCGCAGTTAACTGAAATAAGCTTGAACTGAAAAACTAAAACGACTAAAACTTGAAGCTACATAGAAATGAAAGTTTACTTTACAATAAGGTTCATTAGTTAACTTTAGTTCATTACATTGTTTAACATGAACTACGAATGAACAATACCTCTACAGCATTTATTAACCTTAATGTTAATTTCAGCTTTTTCTAATGCATTATTAAAATGACAAGTTGTTTAACATCAGTTAATGCATTGTGAACTAACGTGAACATTGAACGACTGTATTATTAACTATCATAAAGATGAATGAATAGTGTAATAAATGTATTGTTCGTTGTTTGTTCATGTTAGTTAAT
This sequence comes from Cirrhinus mrigala, assembly GCA_036247105.1. Taxonomy (NCBI): domain Eukaryota; kingdom Metazoa; phylum Chordata; class Actinopteri; order Cypriniformes; family Cyprinidae; genus Cirrhinus; species Cirrhinus mrigala. The sequence goes on along the minus strand of CM070025.1, from coordinate 2,440,100 downwards.
ACATTATAATAAGGTGTCATTTGTTAACATTAGTGTTACTGAAATGTAATCTAAAAATTAAAAAATAATAATATAAGCATGTAACAATTACCAAAACTTAAAATTATTTTGAAAACTGAAAATATAAAATAGTATAAAATATAAAATAAGATAATTCATACTATTTTTAATAAATAATATAAAAGTATATAAATGATACTAAATTAATGCAGATAAGTGCTTTAAAAATCAGAACTTCACATTTTAACCCTCAAAAGTGCAACTCCTGTTTGTTTACTACCAGTGATTCTCTCAGGCTAGTCTTGTGGTTTTGGAAATAGTGTATTTTAACATTTATTGTGTTAGCCTGTACTTTTATTATAAGTCCCAGACTGTAAACACTGTTTACTGTAACAGAATTAATTATTTTCTGTGGTTAGGGACATTCTGCCAATAAATTCTCTACAGATGTCCATTCTTGTAGTTCTCGGAAATTAAATTGCCCGGTTTTCCTTTCTTTTCTAAAATTGAAGAAATGAAAGCTTTGGATGGGGCTCTGCACTAACAATTCAAAAATGAAATTAAACCATCAGTCTGAGGGTTTTAAACGCTCCGGCAGTCAACTTCCTCCCTGGAGATAATTTGACTGGGTAGTTACAGTGCCTGTCATGTAAATGAACTCTGTCAGGACGCTGGTTCCACAAATGTTTGTCTCTGATAAAGAGAGGCACAGACAGGTGTTAACAAGATTTTTATTTTTTTTTCCTTCTCGTTACTCCAGTCTCTCTTCTTGTAGGATGTTATAAATAGTGTCACATGCTCACTCGTACTTCATTAGCTTCAGGTTGTGTGTGGCTTTGCAGCGAGTATGTACCTGCAGCGTGCCATTTTCAACCCCACAGTGATTTCTCAGTCCTCCTCCGGTATCTGCTGCGTGCCGTTATTTGATAGGCAGCCCATTTTGGAGCCCCACGTTCTGTATTCTCCAAGCTCTGCTGGGTCCTTTTCAATAAAATGAAATGGGATGGCATGCCAGATCCTGTGTCCTCTGGGCAGAGCAGCTCTGGCAGGGGCAGCATGTCCATGTACGCTTGCTTCCGTTTCCTGGACGGTGTCCTTTTGTAAGGATTTGTAATTTAAAAGCCACTTTTTTTTGGTTTAGATGGTCTTCTGGTGAGCTGAGGGAGATTAGCGGGGGTCACTGACAGATGGCGGACGAGAAGATTGAGGGATTTTTGGGGGGGGGGGGAGAAACTTGGACTGGTAATTAAAAGTTGCACGTGTTGCGCTTCTTTCCGCAAGGCTTCTTGATGCGAGGTGGAGGGACGTCGCACCCCCAGAGCCGCCACATGTAATTTCATTCAAGCTGTTAAGGCACCCTGGACGGCCTTCCAAATGGGCACAAAAACAGCTTACAGTGTGTGAAAGTGTTAAGGCTGACGTGTTAGGAAAATCTGAGATGGCGGGGGTTGAGATTTTGTTCTCGTCTTGATGTCGACAGAGAAACAAAGCTTTGATCAGGCTGAGATTGCATATTTGGAAGAGAAAATGTGAGGCACATTGAATAACAATGAACACAGTCATTGTGTTCTATATGTGGCAGGAGCTGGCAGCGTTCAGAATGGAATATTAGCATATTGCTTACAGCACAGTTACACAGAATAATGCCTTTTTATAGAATGTGGGATTCTTAAGCGTTTCAGACTGTAGTATGCTAGGATGTCACATGACCTCATTGTGTTATTTATTTTTTATTTTTTTCCCCCCACATGTGAGATCCAGGTATTATGGAATAGAGTTTTGTGCAAGAACAGCCTACGTCAGGAGAATATGAACAAAGGAGTCCAATAAGAGATAAATTGGAGCCAATATTGTATTAGGAGGAAAAAAAAAAAAAAAAAGTTAAGATTTTTAAAAATGTTTTTCAAAGTCTCTTATCAGAGTTCCTACAAGGTGCTTAAAGTGCTTGAATTTGACCTTTTGAAAGTTTAAAAAAAACTCTTGAAAATGGCAATATTCCTAAAGAGGTACTTGAAAATGGCTTGAATTATTGAAAGACAATGTATCTAAGAAATAAGTGTTTAATTTAGTCGATAAGCACATATATTTTCACTGATCTGAAATTATGGTTCTTCAGAGCGTGGATCTCAAATCATTTGATTTAGATTGGAACTTCGGAATGGGTCTGTGAATTATTCATTTCAGGATTTTGGAGCGATTTTGCAAGTCTTATTTTCCACCGTTTTAAAAAAAAAAAAAAATCGAAAAAAAAATCAAGTAAAAACAGTAGTATTGTGAAATGTTACGTTATGTTTTCTATTTGAATTGTATATCACTTATAGCATTTAAAATGATTTTTGTTTTTAGTGATTCATTTTAAATACATTGAGATAAAACCGTATAGAATTTTAATATCTGCCATTTCAGAATAATTATCAACTATCAGCCAGAGTTTCTTTATTCTTGCATTCCTCTAAAAACGCAAAGTATAAAACAAAGAAACCCATTCAAGAGTAATAGACTAAATGGGGAAAGTGACGCCCATGGCAGAATATAGATGGCCGCCTGGCATTTCTGAGTGTAATTCTGGCTGCTGTCACATGAAAACAGTCCTTTGTTCGCTCTTTGGCACTGTTGTAGATTTGTGTGCGCGCACATGCATGCATGATGCGACCCAGCCTCCAGCTACAAGGGTCATGTTCTCTAACCTTGTTTGTGCAATGACCTCTGGCCTACTTTGACACGGTGTTCCACTGCTCATCGCATTGACTGGCAGTGAGCTCTGCAATGTATTCACCACACACTCATACAAATGCAGCCTGAAGCCACATGGTATTCCCCGACAGAGAATTAAGTGAGTCGTGTATGCGCATGAAGTCTGGCGTTCTTTCTCATCATTTTGTGTCTGGTACTTTCTGATGTTATCTTAGAAACCGGGTGAACGTCTCGCAGCCATAATGTGAACGAATGTCCCTGTAAAAAATTGCTACAGAGGTCCGAAGAGCTGATTTACAACTGAAAGTGAGCCCATGAGCACACATGCATAGTAATTTTACTTCTGTGATATGGCACATTTTTGCATCTAATGTAAAAAAAAAAAAAAAAAAAAAAAAAATGGGTGGGACTATGAAAAAAGTGGGCATTGTTGACCAAGGGGTGATGTTTAGAATGATAAATATACTTTCTTCCTTTGTCTATAACAAAAAGCAAAAAATTTGGTGTGCCTAAACAGATTCTAGAGTTGGAAATGTCAGAATGAGAACGGGCCACGTACCGAACCCTGTTGCACCTCAGCCCCTGTTCGGGGCTAGAACTCTGCTCAGGCTTACACACTTTCTCTGCTTCCTTTCTGTCTCTGTCTGTACTGTTATGTAAGATGCACTAAACAGTGCACAGGCCTTTGAATGCAGAAGAGCCGCTTATATAAGACCCAGAGCGGGCCGAATGGAACAGCTTCTGCTTCTGTAGTCCATTATTATGACAGTTCCTCATGTTCATTAGTATAAGTGCATCTTCCAAAAATAGATCCTTGTGCTTCCTCAGTGGAGAATGCTGGTGGATGATTGCCAGATAGAAGAAATATTTACTAGAAGAGCAAAAGGGATTCAGCACAAATGGCTGTTTCCAGCGCCTGTACATCTATGTTTCGTGTTTTAATTACGGGCTGGGGAAAATCCTCAAACGAGGCACGGTTTATAGATAACCACCAGCCTTGAGGGCCTAATCCTGCTTACAGTATTACTGGATCTTTTGAGGATCAGAGCCGCCCCACCTCTTCTCCCAACCACAAACACTCACATGTTAAAGAAACACCACCCTCCAAAAAAAGCAATTCTTAATCTGCCCCGTTCTATTTTCGTTACGCATAATCAGACGTGATGTTCACATTCATGTCAAGGCAAGTGTTAGCTGACATGTTTTTAAAACCATTTCTGGCAACGTCACATTCCATCACCGATTCAGAGACAAATTCAGCTTCGTGTGAGAGTAAACAAACTTCTAACCTAAAGCAAACGCATTTTTTAAAAAACTATATTGCTGTGTATGTGCGCTGCTGTCGCAATCCTATGCATCTTTCATCTATACTCATGGAACGCACTATTAAAATCAATAAATTTTGTGTTTACTGACATTTCATAAACGAAAGAGTGTAGAGGCCTTAATGCTACCTAGCTGAACCTCATTAACCCATCCTAGAGGCCACTTTTGGTTTGACTATGTACGTTTTTGTTGTTATGAGGGGAGAAATAAGGTCATTAGTGAGTAGTCAGCCCTCAACTATGCTTGCTTGCTCATGATTATGCCCTAGCTAGTCTTTATGGCATGCTATGCGTGCCAGGCTTGTATAAAGATGCCTGTATTGTTATGGAGGGCTTGAGTGTTTAGCATTCTCATCAGGACTGAATGATCCTGTTGATCCACAGAGGCCAGCACCATTAGCAGAGGCACAGCACACTTTAAATAAGAGAAGGGCTCTTTTAAACCTTAATCTGTGCGCTGGTTTAGCTTCAGCCCTTTGGGAAGAACAGCGAGTAATGTTTATAAGATTAAGCCATGCACATGCTCTTACCCTGGCTGTTTGGTTCTCTTTTAGAAACATGAGAACATCCACCACGCTCTCATGCTCGCAACACCACTGGTTTTCTTTACGCCTGCAAATATGCAAAACATGCTGCTGTGATCTCAGGTCTTGTTATCTTCACAGTCAGGGCCCTGGGTGTTGTCAGCAGGAACTGCTGAGCGGGTGCTATTCGGGGTCAACATGAGCACGAACAGATAACTGCAGAGACAAACCTCCCGCCCTACATCCAATCCTAACAACAAGGTCACCAGCAATCCCAGTAAGCCCCTAATTACCCACTTACTGCAGGACGACTATGATGCACAAGATCCTCCTGGAGCTTCATATATGGATCACAAAACAAGCTGAAGCAGAAAGCACATCCTGTTTGCTTTTATTATTTTACAAAAGCGCAACGTTTCGTTGTTATTGTGAGTGCACACAAATAAATTGAAAGTATTTATAGATTCAAATGATGTATTGTTGCTACCCCACTGAATTGATGGTCAATGCTCCTTGACTCATGTTTCCAAAATGTTTAATACATTGACATTCAAGCAGACACCATAAGAACTGCGAACACACAAAAACAAAACGGAAACCAACACTACATAAACCAAATACTAAACTGACAATTTGCTTCATGCAATACACAAAATCCATTTACCTTATAATCCTTTCCAGTGAGATGCACAAGTCCAATAAAGAGAGGATAAAACGGCACAAAACTGCAAGCTGCGTCCCTCACAAAGTGGAAACGAGTTGCGCTTTATGCAGTCGCATTTTGCGCGTTAAGTTAATTTCAAAATAAAAGTCCTTCCATGCTGCTCCGTACAAAAGGGTCAATGCAATGCAGATTTCATAATAAATTGAACAAATTAGCAGTCCTTTACACTCCCACCAAATCATGAGTCACAATACACAAATGATTTCAAAATTACAAATGACATAGCAAGGCACTTAGGCACATAGTTAGGAAAACAATACAAAACCAAAAAAGTTTACCAAACTTCCAACAATAAAACCCACTTTTGGACTAGACACTGAATTACAGAGGCTTACCAAAATATTACAAGATGTTTGCGTAGACTACAGAAGAAGAGTTACTTAGTCATCCTTCCCCCCCCTTAATCACATCATCACTGTCAAGAGATTGATCAAGATTATACAATTCCTTGAAAGATAACTGGTTTCCTTTACACTGTTCATTGTGAAATGCATGCCTTTGCAGAAGTTTGACTTGAGAGTGTTTGACACTCTGCCTCTTCTCTTTCCTTAACTGTAGAAAGACTGGTCGATTTTTATCATTATTAATTCGTTATTAAATGTGTGCAATTACTTTAACTAGATGAGACCAAGATGAGAACTTACACAAGTGATTTACAACAGTTCCCTGCCCCACTACCCTAGTGTAAAGGGTTGAGAACTTCTGACTTTTAAGTCACATGATAGTAGTTCTGGAATCTCACTAAGAGGGAGGTCGATCATCTTCTTCCATAAAACCTTCCTAAAACAGTCTGGCCTTATTATTGATGTATCCCAGAACAAATTTGGAGTCAGTCCAAATTTCAGTCAGTATACCAAAGCTCTTCCTTAAGGAACATCCACTGAAATGACTGTGGCTGTCAACACCAACCTTGGAATAGTTGTTATCTTTATCGGGGACACAAGGGACTTTGCCATTGCAAGAGTAACATGGACATAGTCTCTTTCATTTTTCAATCTCAGATATGAGCACTGTCCATATCCGCTAAAACTAGCATCTGAAACATGATGCAACTCCACTTCCTTCAACTTTCCAAAATCAGGAAGAGTCACTTTCTTTAAGTTACTCAAGTCTTTTTTCCAAAACTCCCACCTTGGCTGCAACTCATAACTCTGTCATCCCAGCCTATACCCTGTCTGCATACTTCCCGGAGTATCTTCTTTCCACAGAGGATGAATGGAGATGAAAATGCTAGTGGGTCATATAATGATGCAATTGTGGATAAGATTCCACGCAGAGTTGCTGGCTGTTCCTTAAGACAAATGTCAAACTTAAAACAGTCAAGTTCTACATTCCACAGAATCCCCAATGTTCCCTCTATCAAGGAATCATCAAATGAAAGGTCAGATTCTCTTACATCATTAGCTTGTTCTGAAGAAGGAATGACTTCGAGGACAGCTTTTTCGTTAGACACATTTGTGAAGTCTTAAGGCCACCAATAGCACAAAGCTCTCTGGCTACTTGAGCAAGATGAATTGCATCATCTGTTGTTGGTACACTTGTAACACCATCTACGTAGAAACATTTTCTCAACATCACATATTAAAGCAACAGGGTGTTGATGAAATCTAAGAAGAATACCAATCAAATTGTTCATCAAGTCAGGTCCTTGAAGGAGACAATCGTTCAAACTGATTCCATCATACCTGGCAGAACAATCAAAAACAACTCAATTTGTCTGGTGTCTTAGGGTGGTAAACACCATGATGAGAAACATACAATTTTTCACCTTCGCATCCACCATCTTTAACTTTCTCTACCTCTCCTATTTCAATGACATTTCTCTATGAATTCCACATAATGTTCCTCATACCTTTGGTCCTTTAACAGTTTCCTCCTTTAAATGATTAAGTTTCATAAGGGCAAGTTGTCTGTCTGGCAGCTTGGGTCTTTCTTTGAAGTGTAGAGGCATTTCTTGGTGTCCAGAACTATTTTTCCTTATACCATAATTTAATTTGTTCAAAAATGTGATGTCATCTTGGGCTAAGGTTTTGTTGTCATCATTTAGCTGTTTCACATGTAGATGTGTGCATGGTTGACTCGGATACAATCCTAAGTATAGACAGGAGGAAGTTCAATGTAAGTAGCAGAGCTGTAACCTTTTACACAAAGTCCTGAAATCCTTTCACTCTTTACTATGGTGTCCTTCCAGACATAGTGGTCAGTTTTAACTTGAAAGGGAATCTATCTGCTTGCAAGACATTGCTCACTTCTTGATCAATAAAAGTTGCATCACTTTGTGAGTCAAGTAAGGCGTAGACTAGTTTTTCCATACTCGCGTCTTTGCTTGATGATAACCATACTGGCAAAACCATTGACGCAAGATGATCCTCTTCCAGCTACACTCAGTGATAAAGCAGTTGTTGAATCAACTTCGATCTTGAAGCAGGTGGGGTTAGAGGGACTGACCTTTCTCTTTTGATGTAATTATCGTCGTGAAGGCAAGTAGATGTTTCCCTTTACATGTGTTGCAGGAAAGACGATGACGACAGTCTCTTACACTATGGTCAACCTTCAAACATCCATAACAGAGATTATTTTCCTTCACATACTCTTGTTTTTCTGCTAATGTCTTGGCAATCAGTTTGGAACAATCATAGAGCTGATGTATAGAATCTTGACAAAACACACAGGGAGGTTTGGCAGGCTTCTTTATGATCTTTGGTCTGAATGGTTCCAAATCAGTGTGTATTAAGAACATTAGACTTATTTCCTTTGAACTCTCTGAAATTTAGTTTCTCGGCAGACGCTAAGTTAAGAGCATAAGACGACATAACTGGATTACAAAAAATCTCTGCCTCTGACGAAACAAATGCTGCAAAGATTTTAAAATCAGGGAAATCCTTATTGTCTCTCAGGGTTTGTGTAACCTGTCGATTGCTAGGTGAAGCAGCACATTCAGGAAGTTTTTGAACTAACCTTTGGTTTTCCTCGCAGTCATTTAAAATTTGTAGACTTGCAACATGAGGCATGGCATCTTGACAGGCATTAAGAAAATCTGAAAACTCTGAGTCCAGCAGGATCTCTTGATGGAATTTTAGGCCAGTTTGCAAGTTTTTTTTAGATGTATAATTTAGATACAATTTTAAACTGTCTGTTGTTATCAATAACTGTTTAAAATATTGATTAAAGTACTTGGGTAAATTTAAAGGAATTTAAAGTCCACTTCCAGAACAAAAAATTTACAGATAATTTACTCACCCCCTTGTCATCCAAGATGTTCACGTCTTTTCTTTCTTCAGTTGTAAAGAAATTGTTTCTTGAGGAAAACATTTTAGGATTTTTCTCTATATAGTGGACTGATATGGTGCCCTGAGTTTGAATTTCCAAAATGCAGTTTAAAATGATCCCAGATGCGCTTGTAATTGATCTCAGCCGAGGAAGAAGGGTCTTATCTAGCAAAACGATTGGTCATTTTCATAAAAATATATATATATATATATATATATATATATATATATATATATATATATTAGACTGGGTTGGTACTTCTGCAGTGATGTAGGATGGTTTTGAAATGATTTTTGAAGTTGAGGGAGAAAATACGATTGGAGATTTTCAACATACCCTAACTGTCTTCAACAAAAATACACAGAGTTCAGGCAGAGCAAGACGAGAGGAACGTTTGAGATTAAGAAATATTTAAATTTTTTTTTTTTTTTTTAATGAAAATAACTGATCGTTTTGTTAGATAAGACCCTTCTTCATTTATGATCATTTACAACCAATCATGTACATTATCTGTAATTTGTTCTGGAAGTGGGCTTCTCCTTTAAGTATTTGATATTAAAGACAACATATGGGTTTTATAATATTAAGGTGATTTTTTTTTTTTTTTTTTTTTTTTTTTTGTAACAACTGCTCTTACAAATGTAAAAAATACAAAATATTACCTCTTAATGGATAAGTTAAATTCTGACCCTGGCTGGCAAAGATGAATTAGTAGTTTTAGAATTAGTAGGTTTCACTCCTCTGAAAGAAAGTGACAAAAGACTAAAAATAGAAAAAAGAAAAAAAAAACTAAAAAGATGACTGTGTGCCATTCCCCAGTGAAGTCATCTTTGACTCTATTCTAAATTACTGAATTACCACGTGTTTTCTGAGGCGTATTTCATTCAAATGCAAACCTGAGGTGTGAAATTCTTTGAGCTTGTATCTTGCTCTTTTTATCTTGATTTAATGATCATTTTCTGAATTAAAACACTAGAGCTCTCTTTTCTTGCTGTTACTGGATTACATGCGCTTTGATGGCAGAACAGGTTTAGCCACGTTTGTGGATGAACTATAGTAACCTACACCTCTCTGAGCTAAGTGTGTATTACTCAGAAATGCTGCTGGGTTATTGCCGCACTAAATTTAATTTTGTGGGTGTTTTTTTTCAGCCTACGGCATCATTACAGTTTGCAAAGTTGATGGAAAACACAGAACACGTCGCTTGCCAAAGGCAGTTGCTCACAAAGCATGCGTTTGTGCGAGTTCCTGATTTTTATCGGTGTTTTCTTGCATGTTTAGGCGAATGATGATTAACGCTTTGTGAGTTGGCGAGAAGGTGTTTACCTGTGATGCATGGGGCTGGTAGAAAGGTTTACTAGAGTTCGTTGACTGCGAGTAACCCCCGCCGCATGGCTCACAGCAATGTTATTTGACTAACTCTGAAACCACATTGTTTCAAAGGGCGCCTGAAAAGAATGAAACTCCTGTGCAGATTGGCCTCTTTGTTGCTGTCTCTGGGCAGAAGCTTCTCGTTTCGTTTCAGAGGAATGTTTTGTTCTTTTGCAGCGGACCCCCCCAAACATCTGGCCCCCAACAATGAGACGGCCTGTAACGGAGAAGATAAAACGATTAGAAAGGAATTAGTGCAAAAACAGTGACTTGTAAGGTTAGGTGGAGAGAAGACTTGATCTAATATTACATTTATTTGTAATATTTAAAATGCATTTTCGATTTCAGTTAATTGCCTTGAAAATGTGAAACGTTTAAAACGTGTTGAAGTTTGTTTGCAACAACATAAAAAATGTACAGTCTCACAAAGCGGTGATCTGATTTGACGATGCCATAAACTTTGTGAACTTTGTGCAATTTAGATTATTTTTCCACTGCCTGTCGTGAGATTTGTTTTCCAGCCAAACATCTGAGGAAATTCTGCAGAAAGTGCACCGCATTTGAAGCCAAAACCTCAAACCCACAAAAGCCCTCCTTCGCAAAACTCAAGCTCGCTCAGATATCGTGACCCATTTCTTGTCAGCAGAACGGTACAGGCGTTTTAATTGAATTCTTCCTGTTACACAATCAAATGCTCCTGCTGCAAAGTGAAGATTTCGTTGTCTTTTTTTGTGAGAGAATTTACTTCTGAGAAAATGTAGGGCCCTCGAAGACTAGAGATGCGTGTTTGTGAATTAGTTTGGACATACTAGAAGGGAAGTTTCACTTTTGTTGTTAAGGTGTGGCTATAACACTTACATCCGATACACAATTTCTGCAGTAAACGCTACCTAATGGGGTGTAGATCTATTTATAGGTGGTTAACATACCCAACACACGAACACAGTTGAATGGTAGGACTGACTGCGTTGTGCTCTCGATTCGCTTATCGCCCCAGACATGTGCGGTGACATTGCTGATGAAAGTTACAGACAGACGGGATCGTATCTTTATAACATGAGCGCCTGACCTTGTGTACACATACACTCTGTTCACTTTCACTTTGCTGAAAGGGCTATAAAGTGAGATGTTGTGAGAGCGAGTGGGGACCATCTGTGGCCCCCGGACCACCTCTCATGCCCACTAATCTGATAGCATTAAGACTTCAGACTCCACCACAACTAGCTATTCTCAGCTGCACATAGCTGATAAAGTCTTTCCTTTGTGAGGGGGAAAAACACGTCTGCATACTTTTAAAGTATATTATTTGCATAATAAATGCACTGAGTGTGAACTGAGTGTAATGTTTTTGGATGCTTAACTGTAATTAAATGCAAATGTATTCAAGTCAAATGTGTTCTAGTTAAATCTAGCTAAATTTTATATTAAATTCATTTAGCTGAACTTTAGAGTGCTTTTTTACTTGGTACATCTTTATATGCAGTATCATAAATACTACTTTAGTCTCTGAAATTTAGTAAATGTTTAATGCTTAATGTACTGACAAGCATTTATGATAAACCAAAATATACTTTAATGTAATTTCTATTAAAACTTGTATGTCATGTGTTTGATTATATTTGTAAATACACATTTTATTGAAGTTTCAATGTAGCACACTTAAAATATTTTACTTTATTATTGAATAAAGGCTAAAATGAAGTACTTTACATGTGATTTAGTTTACTGGTCAAAACATTTAAATAAGTGTACTTTAAAGAACGAAAAAATATTTGAACAATGATTTCATGTACTTTTTAAATTAAAAATTTAATTTGGCATAATTACAAAGTGCAATTTTGTATTTTATTTTATTTTTTTTGAAGTGTTCTTAAGGTACACTTTCATTAATGTGGGGTGTGTGTGTTTTTTCTCAAGTTAAGTACAGTAGGTACTTTTTTTTTTTTTTTTTAAATAGCATCTCCAACTACAGAAAAAAAAATTATATACATATATAATTTTAGATTTACTAATAAGTAATATACACTATCAGTCAAAAGTTTTTGAACGGTAAGATTTTTGTTGAAACCTGCTCACCAAGCCTGCATTTATTTGATCCAAAGTACAGCAAAAACAGTAAAATGTTTGAATATTTTTACCATTTAAAATAACCATTTTCTATTTGAATGTATTTTAAAACGTAATTTATTCCTGTGATTTCAAAGCTGAATTTTTAGCATCATTACTCCAGTTACATGATCCTTTATTTATCTTTCTAATATTCTGATTTGCTGCTCAAAAACATTGTTGTTGTTGTTGTTGTTGTTGTTGTTATTATTATTATTATTATTATTATTATTATTATTATTATTATTATTATTATTATCATTATCGTTTTGTATTATTCTCGAGTATAAAGTTGAGAAAAACGACATTTATCTTAAATAGAAATCTTTTGTAACATTTATATAAATGTATTTATCAATTTAAAGCATCCTTGCTACATAAATGTAACGGAATTATAACTGAAAATCTAAAATTAATATCTAAAGGTGGCCAATATGGGACATCTCAATGAATTAATTTTAGATTTACAATTCCCCCTTGTTAACCATGGTAAAATCACTGTAACATGGTCTCTAGTGGCTTATTGTTTTAACCTATCTATCTCCTTTACTAAACATCAGGAATTTTCCAGTTAATGTTCACACCGTTAGAGCCACACACAGTGGTGGATCACATTGTGTGGTGTTTGTTGATGACAAGTGGCTGCATCAGCGCAGCTGCGTGTTTCTAAGATTAGTCTTGTAACGAACCTGACTGAACCGGCGCCGCATGTTCGTCCTGGAGTAGCAGGAGTTTGACCGCTAGTAACCCGTCTCTCTCTCCCTGCCCCCATCAGCCGCCTTTGTTTTGCCTGCCAGGTAATTCATCACATGAGTCTGATGTCACCGCAGGGAAGTCGTCAAGCCGGGCGAGACTCCCTTTGTCAAACGGCAGGTCTTGTTTATTTGTCTGGCCTATGAATCCACCTCAATCTTTCGTTCTCCGCCTTTTTTTTCTAGTGTCTTTTTTTCATCCAAAGTCAATGTTTATCGGCCCGGGGCTTTTGTCGGCAGCGCTGCGCAAACTGATATGCCTGTGTTTGTTTTCCTAAAGAGCCATCGCCTGCGTGCAGAGCAGGAGTATCTCCCAGCCTGTTTTTAGTGTTCCCATGCTCCTCTGTTGGCTGGGGGAACTGAGGCATGCTGGGGGAAAACATCAGTCCTGTTTGGTCTCCAAACCTAGTCTCAGGGGACTTGCAAAATTTGACATTGTGTCCTGTAGTGGACACTCTTGAACATTAGCGTACGAGAACATAAGGGCTTTGGATCAGATGTCCATGAGCCTAAAGGAGCCAGAGCTGTGCAAGCAGAGTGCAACAAAAGCAAGGTTTAGGGAAGGTTTAAGGAATAGTTTACCCATGATGCTGTTGAACAGGTTTGTGAAGAACAACAGAAACGGATGAAGAGCTGATACAGCAAATTCAACTCGTTTTTCCCTGAATAGAAGTATGACAACTTGTTTGTTTAAAAAAAAAAAAAAACCAAAAGAAAAAAACACAACAATATATAAACAGTTCATTTGCAAAAACTGATCAATTTCAAAGATCAGGTTTTTTCATTGTGCATTTCCATTTAATCTCAAAGTTCAGTTGGGTTATTTTATGTAAAAATAACACTAACACAATAAAACACAATAAAAAACATGATAACATCATAAAAAAACATGATCTTTGAGTTTGAGTTATCTGTTTTTCCAATAAACTCTTTATATATAACCTAAAAAAATTGTAGTTGTTTACATTTTAGAATTTAAAAATATTTTTAAAGGTTGTTGTTGTTGTTGTTGTTGTTGTTGTTGTTGTTATTATTATTATTATTATTATTATTATTATTATTATTATTATTATAATATGTGAGCAATGACTTTGCAATTATTGTATTAAATATTGTAAGTTTTAGTTGTTTAAAACATTTATAATGTCATATAATTATAATATATAATATCATTTACAACAATTTTTTTTACTACTTCTTTTTTTATTTTTTTTAAATCATGCACAGTGCTGACATGCAAAAACTATTTTTGTTCTTTTTCTTTATTTACTTTTTTTTTTTTTTTTTACTTTTTTTTTTTTTTTAATCGTACACAATGAAGACATACAAACTCAAACTAGGGCTGTCACTTACGATTATTTTGGTAATCGAATAATCTGTCAGTTATTCTGACGATTAATCGAGTAATTGGATCATTTTTATGTATAGGTTTTTTTGTTTTTGTTTTTTGTCCTAATAAAAATAGACCTAAGCAAACAATAGCCTTCTAAAACTAGCAATGAGGTTATAATTAGTTCAAATAAAGTATCAAAAGCAAGTAGTAATATCGTTTTGTTGAACAAAACTGTTAAAATAACATTGCTTTATTATGATTTTTAAATGGATTTAATATATCCATACAGCCTTGGAAAATGGTCTAATAATGCCTTACTCGACACCTGGCAAAATGCAATTATTTTTTTTATTTATTTATTTTTTTTAATCAAGTACTCGAATTGAATCAAGAAATCGTGACTTTATTTTTTGGATTCTGACTTTTAGCCTAGTTTTCGTCCATATTTTCCAGTCCTGCTTTTCTGATAATTATTTATTGACTTTGAATTACGGAAATTATTGTGCGTCAGCAAAATATCTTTGTTGTTTGCTATTACAGTGTGATTAAATTCCATTTATCTGTACATTTCACAGCGGGAAGTATTCTGACTCTTAGTCAAGGTGAAAAACATTCCCTTAGAGAGAATTAATCAATAAAAAAAAAAAAAGATAAGTCAATAACAAACTCGAGTCCTCATGGCTGCAAGCCTGGTTTGTGTGACTTTAACGTCAAGTTTTATCCTTGAGACTTCTCCTGTCATTGATTGATCAAAGAACAAATACTGACAGCTGAAAAGAGATCAGTCCTCAGTGAAACTCACAATTAGCTCTCCTGAATTACAGCTACAGGGATTTATGTCAGCTTTATGTCAGTAGTGAGTGTGTTTTTCATTCTTTGTTTGAGACGGCACGCTTATCGTTGAGTAACACGCAAAGTGTTCTGCGTTAAGAGCCGTGCAACCGCAAGACTCGTCTCAAAAACTGATACGAGAGATAAGACCGAGACTGGAGCAAAAGTCAAACCAATTCACACACATACAAATGCAGTGACAAAGTTCTCCTGTATGGTATTTGAAGTGAAAGTGACCATATCAAATGAAAACCGTCATTTCTGCTTTTCTTTGACCTGTTTGTTATTTTCAATTGATTTTTGGCCACTTCTGGTTTTCACTGTTCCTTTTTAAAGGATCAGTTCTTCTAAAAATGATTTCCATAATAAAATGCTAGTTGGATCCAGCACATAAGAGCATGTGCAAGGCGTGTTTTTGTAATTCAAGTTCCCGTCACCTGTTTCAGTCTGCGTGGATCACCCTCGCTTTCCTGTTGTACCACCTGTCGACATCCATATGCGTTTCCTCCACTTTCCACCAGCCACCTGTTTCCATTCGTAACTCACTCACTTTCTTTGTCCTCTGTTTTGCTCAACAGGCACCTGTTTTTTATGCATGTGAAAGAGGATCTGCATCGCGGACATCTGCGGATGTGCTCCGAACAGGCCGAAGAGCTCAGCGCACTCCTGGCCCAGGCAGAGTTCGGTGACTATAACCAGAACACGGCCAAGTACTGGTACACTGAACTCTGTGGCACAGAGCCAAATCAAACCACTATCAACAGGTAAACAAACATGCCAATCACTTATCTCTGTGAACTTGTTTTTGTTTCATTTATAAGTCATGCTTTTTCAAAGAGTGAGTGTTCCAGGTTTAATTGAAATGACAAAAAGTAGCTGTTGTTTGGTAGTGGAAACATAAAATTCCTGAATATAAAAATATTTTATAGTACAAATATATTAGAAACATTTGCTGTGGTGATCAATGTTATGTCAGAAATTGTGTTAGTAGAGTTTAGCTTCCTTGCATTGAACCTGGAGTGTTATCTCTGTTATAAATCTATTAGAGAGAATAAAGTAACTCTGGTCGCTTGATGTGGCAGTATTTTTCTGTTAATATGTAATTTGATGAAGATTCATAGACTTGCTTTATAGGCAATATTTTATATAAACTTAAACTTTGGGGTTGTAGGGTGTTTTAAAAATGTATTTTAAATTATCGGTAACACTTAAACATAAGGTTCCATTAGTTAATGTATTAACCAATCTGAACAAACAATGAACAGTACATTTGTTACAGTATTTATTAATCTTTGTTAATAAGAATAGTCGTTTATTGTTCGTTCATGTTATTTGATAGTGCATTACTTGCGTAAACAAACACCACTTGTGATTTTAATGTTAGTAAATGTTGAAATTAACATTAACTAAGATTAATAAATGCTGTAGAATTTAGTCATAGTCCATGTTAACTAATGTAGTTAACTAATCTTAACTAATTATAAAGTGTAACTGAAGTATCTTATGCTTACCAAGGCTGTATTTATTTATTTTATCAAAATGATGCTGATCAATGCTGAAATTCAATTTTGCATCACAGGAATCAGTGTCGCATAATCCTTCAGAAATCATTTTAATATGGTGAAATGTGTATTAATTTTAAAAATATTTTTATGGAGACTGGCAATTTTATTTTATTTTTTTCAGGATTTTATGATTAAAAGAAAGTTCAAAAGAACAACATTTATTTGAAATAGGATTCTGTGTAAAACTATACATGTATTTATCAAGGACCCGAAGTGACAGTAGAATGCAAGTAATAATTTCTTTAAAAAAATATGGTAACACTTTAGTATAGGGAACAATTCTCACTATTAACTAGTTGCTTATTAGCATGCTTATTATTAACATATTGGCTGTTTATTAGTACTAATGAAGCACATATTCTGCGTAAACATATTCTACATCCCTAATCCTACCCAATATCTAAACTTAACTACCTTATTAACTGTTAATAAGCAGTAAATTAGGAGTTTGAGGCAAAAGTCATAGTTGATGGTTTAATAATAGTGAAAATTGAACCTCAAAATAAAGTGACCAAAAATATTACTGACCCAAAACTTTGGAGTAGTGTACTTTAACTGATAAAATAAATGCATGTAGTCGTGCAGTTAGTATGAAAACATTTTTGACGGTTTACCCAAGCAAAAAATAATACTAAAATGTATTTTAAATGCATTTATTTTATGCTAAGTATGCTACAAATACATTTACATATGTACTTAATAAAAAAGCCTTGCGATTGTACTTTTAGTATACTAAACTGGTATACGTAATGTCTGCTAAACTGGAACAGCTAATTTTGTACTTAATGCACTTTGTAAAAAAAAAGTAGTGCTGAAGTCCAACTAAAGATATACTGAAAATGGCTAAAATGGAATTATTGCAAGTGTACTTGAGGTACGCTTTAAATATCTTGCATTTAAAGACCAATATTATTCAAAGATCACACAGTCCTCATCAATAGTGACATTAAAACACGTTTTGGACTTAATATTAGGGGCTTAATTCTAATTTTTAAATCAGTAGTTTCAAGCAATATATTAGTAAATATGTTAATAGATTTGAACTCTACTTAGTATAAAATAAATATTTTAAATGTATTACTTGGGTACACACACACACACACGTTTAGGGTGCACATATTTTTGCAACTACATTGCAGGGCTGATGTTATTTTCACTGTGTTGCAGTTCTGATTGTAAGATGTAAACACATCTGTTATGAACACAATACAATGTTAAAACTGAAATATATATAAGTATAAATAGAACTGACACCCACAAATTGTGTTTAAAATAAAACTGAGATCCTACAAACTGACATCTAGAAGGAGCAACTAATGAGTGTACTTTCTCAAAATAGTACTCTAGTGTAAAGGTTGTAATTTCTATCCTCAAATACATGTTTAAATTGGTTTTTAGATGTTTAGGTGATTTACTTACTGGACCAAGTCAAGGGAGTGGAGTTGTTATCTGTGCGCTCTTGTGAACATCTTATCCAGAGCCGTGTGGATGTAAACAAAGCACTGCTAATGCTGTTTGACTAATTACACTGCTCCTTTTATAGAGTTCTGTTCAGACTCTTCAGCTTGTTTGGTTTAGATAATAGACGACCTAATCAACTACAATCAAAGAGGATTAATGAAATCTGTCTGTAGTGATTAATCATCATTGTCACCGAATCAAATTAAGACTAATGCGTACAAGAAGAAAATCAAAAGGCTTCGTACAGGGTAGCACGAAGTATGGACTTTGTCAGTGATTGACGTGTTATTTACTCGTTTATGCACAATTATTGGCAACTTCATTGGTATTGCCCATGTTAACATTAGTCTTTTAAAAATACCTACAGGTCTGTTTTATATGGTTGATACTGAAAGCAAGTAATGTTGATTCTTTAAATATTGTTTCAAGTTTAAACAATAAATCATGGTTGTTATTGGTCATAATATAAGTAATTGTCACATACCAGTATTTTTATATAATATTTTATTTTACTTTATTACATTTTAACTTTTTTTTTTTTTTTTTTTCTATGTATAAGTCTGATTTGCCAGATATCACTATTGTATTGTATTGTATTGTGATTTATTTATAATATATTATATTGTACTTTTTTTTATTTATTTTTTTTTTTTTTTTTTTTTTTTGGCAGAAAAAGGATTTGGATAATACCCAGGCATAGAATAAAATGAATGAATGAATGAATTACTATAATATAATATAATCATTTTATTATTTTTAATGTTATATGTATGGGTATTACCCAATTTCAATATCTGCCAGATGATGCTCATACATAAAGTATAATATAATATAATATAATATAGTTTAATATAATAAAAAAAATAAAATTATATTACATTATATTATATTACATTACATTATGTCTGGGTATTACCCAATTTCAATATCTGCCAAATGAGGCTGATACATAAAGTATAACAACATAACAGTAAAAAATAATTTTTATTTATTTATTTATTTGTCAATCTGATTTGGCAGATATTGGAATTAGGTAATACCTAAAAAAAAAAATATGTTTTTAGTTTTTTTTTTTTTGTAAATTTCACATCACGCATTCCAAAAGTAAAGCTTGAAACGTGAAACAAAAAAGATAACTCCCAAAAGATGTTTGTTTGTTCTTCGGACTCTCTCTTACTTTTCATGTGATCAGCTGGCATCATTTTCCTCTCAGACTCAATGTCTCTTTTGTTTTTTGGCAGTATCATAGCCAAGCACAAGGCCCTGGAGGGTTTGAGCCAGGCGTCAGTGGAGTACCAGGCCCTGCAGCTGGTGTCGTCTCTGGAGCATTATGGGGTGGAGTGGCACTGGGTGCGGGACGCTGAAGGACAGAGGTTAGCTATCGGCGTGGGACCAGATGGTATCGCTATCTGCCGAGAGGACTTCAGCCTGGTTAACAGGTTAGAATGTGGCATGGCATAAAGTGCTCTCGATTGCGTAACGGTCCTAAAATAACGCACATTCATGTAACATTAAATCAATTTGTGCCATCGCTGCCTTTGAATAATGTGTCATTTTTCCCTTCAATGCAGGATATCTTATCCCATAATACAAATTGCCACGCAATCAGGGAAGAGCGTGTACTTGACAGTTACCAAGGAAACCAGCGACAGTGTGGTCCTGCTGTTCAAATTAATCAGTAATCGAGCAGCCAGCGGTCTGTATCGGGCCATCACAGAGACTCATGCCTTCTACAGGTGAGACCCATTTATACAGCACCATAAAACCCTTCAGCGAGCACAGTTACATTCTAAAACATTATTTTTTTCACGTTAATGTGCAGTTAAGCAGCTCTGCTGGGCTTAATGTGACA
This sequence comes from Cirrhinus mrigala, assembly GCA_036247105.1. Taxonomy (NCBI): domain Eukaryota; kingdom Metazoa; phylum Chordata; class Actinopteri; order Cypriniformes; family Cyprinidae; genus Cirrhinus; species Cirrhinus mrigala. The sequence goes on along the minus strand of CM070025.1, from coordinate 2,420,292 downwards.
CACCTTGTGCAAACGACTTCTGTTACGTGACTTTGAGTGTCAAGCGTTTCTGGACCACTCAAAATATTTTGTTCTTTGCACATTGTTATCATAGATACGAAATAATCCGTCTTTGGGCTGCTTATTCTTAAACGCTCTGTTGTACTTCCTTTGTGGAAAGCCTATGTGTCAGCAGTTTGATTTGCTCTGTTGTGAGGAGTTTTTGTGCTTCTGTTCTTTGTCAGAAAAGTACAGGATTATGTGCTTTTGTTTTGGACTTTCTCCGAGCATAGTTTTCATTGCAAACCAGCTTCAGCCTTTCTTTTGTAAACAAGTAGCTGTGAGAACGTCTTGCATCGTTAAACATGTTACAAAGTAACTAAAAACAAATAAGCTTACTAAAGACTTATGCTGACTAAAGTCTTACTAAAATGGAAAAATGTGTTGTAACATAATTCTGAAATTTTAAAATTATAATAAAATGAAATATAAAAATAAATTCTATAAAGAAAATCCATTTGTATTATTCAGTTGTATTTTTTTTTTTATATAAATGAATCAACAAATGCATAAAAATCCAGTCAGTCAATTAAAATAAATAAATAATTAAATAATAAATAAAATAAGTATATCTATAAATGAATAAAATACCATTAATTAATCAATAAAATCTCATAAATGTTTAAATTCATATAATTAAATAAAATCCCCTATATACATAAAAAATGGATGAATGGATTGATTGATCCATTCTGTATTTTATTAATCAATCAGTCAATGAATCTCATAAATCAACAATCAGTCAATAAAAAATAAATATATAAAGAAATAAAACAAATCAATAAGTAAGAAAATTTATCAAAAATAAAATAAAAAATAAACAATGAATGAATGGATTGATTCATTTGATTATTTGATTGCGTTTTGTTAATTAATCAGTCAGTCAGTCAATGAATCACATAAATGAATCAATAAATACATTAAAAAAAGTCAACTAATAAAATCCAATCTATAAAAAAAAAAAAATTAATTGATTGATAGGTTGTATTTTATTAATCAATCAGTCAGTCAATCAATGAATCACATAAATGAATCAACGAATACATAAAAATCAATAAATAAATAAATAAATAAAATCAATCTATAAATAAAAAATCCCATCAATTAATCAGTGAATAAAATCCCAACAATAAATAAAATCCCATTAATACAATAAAAACAAGCTCCCATTTTTGGAACAATTAATGTGCTTTCTCTCTAAAATTCACTTTTTTTTATTATTATTATTATTTATTTATTTTTTTTTATTAATAATTATTATTTATTTATTTATTTTTTTTTTAAAGTGGTAATTCTCGTAATACAGTAATGTTTTAATTGGGGGAAAATGTGTTTATTTCTAATGGAAGTGCCACAGAACGTAATTAAATGCTTCTCCTTATGCAAAATGATTTTTGGTCGTTTTTGATTTTGGTTAAACATACAATTATAATTTTGGGTTCCGTTCAATCTAAGAGACGTTACTCTGTAGCAACATGTGCTCCCATTATTCAGCCTATGGCAAATTTCCACTGCAAAGGTGGAACAGAAGCACTTCTGAAGTGGCATTTAGGTGTCTTTACAGACAATGCTGCTCAGAAGTGCCATAAATACAATTACACCACAATCACAGCTATATACTTTGATACTAAGGGCTGAGGTGGGTCAGAGCTGGCATATTTAATGTACCTTTTATACAGCATTGCGTCTTTACACCGAATTTTTAGCGGGCATTAACTGCTGAGTAAAGGCACTTCTAGACAGCCTCTTAATAAAACAGCTTTCACCTGTTTTAGTGTGTGTTAGTATGAGGTTTCATCAGTCCCCGATAAGAGCTTTTATTGCCAAGACGTTGGAGAACAGCTGCTGCTCTCTACCCTTGAACTCTAACAAGCGGCAACATCCTTCATTTTCACAACCACAGCACCTTTCCAGTCGCCCATTATCACTGATGGATAATGGATCGTTTGAGCTGCTGCGTGGCAGGCGCCGAGCAGATAATGTGCTAGCGTGTAATATGCAGTCTCGCTCACCCATCGCTCTCGTTTTTGTCTGCAGGTGTGACACGGTAACAAACGCCGTCATGATGCAATACAGCCGGGATTTTAAGGGTCACCTGGCCTCGCTTTTCCTCAACGAGAACATCAACCTTGGCAAGAAGTATGTATTCGACATCCGGCGGACTTCCAAGGAAGTGTACGACTACGCCAGACGCGCCCTGTACAACGCCGGGATCGTGGACATGATGTCGAGGCCGGGTGAGCGCACGCCGTCGTCCCGCTCGCCGTCCCGGGACCAGGAGGGGGCGCTGGACTGCGGCGGCTGCCAGCAGAGCCGGTTGCTGCAGGAGAAGCTGCAGAAACTGCGGGAGGCGCTGCTGTGCATGCTGTGCTGCGAGGAAGAGATCGACGCCGCGTTCTGCCCCTGCGGTCACATGGTGTGCTGCCAGAACTGTGCTGAACAGCTGCAGGTCAGAGAACATTTAGGTTTAAGTACATTTTCCCTAAAAAATGTCAGGGTGATAAAGCGGTGTAGATATCATAATGAAGACAAGTAGCTTGGGATAATCTTTTAGTCTTGCTTCCAAAAAATATGCATTTTAAAAAGTCATTTTATCAAATTAAAGTCATGCGGTGCAACCACCTGTCAGAAATGAAACAAAATATCAGATAATTTGACAGCAAGGCTAGTTCAGGTTGCAAATAAAAGTTTGGGTTTATGTAATATGTCTATGTACTGTGTATTTATTATGTGTATGTATATATTTAAGGAAAAATAATATTTACATATAAAAAAATTAATTTATAGGTAATACATTTTGTACGTGTTTATATTATTTATAGAACCATAAATGAATACATTTTTACACTTCTAGGAGTGTGTGTATGTGTGTGTGTGTGTGTATGAATAAAATGTCATAAATATTAAAACATTAAATATTAATGTTATTTTCTTTTTAGTACATTTTAGAACTTTGATTAATGATCAAATTAATGTTTTAAGATATTAATATTATATCGATAATACTGATTACTTTTTTTTTTTTTTTTTTTTTTTTTTTTTTTTTCCCTGTTGTAGTACTTTTTGGACTTCAACATAATTGCCAGGGCATTTTTTAACATTTTCTAACATTTATATAAATTTGTTTTTAATGTAATATTTTTATTTATATTTCCAAAAACAGTTTTTAATAGTTTTAGATCTTTATACTAAAAAAAAAAAAAAAAAAAAAAAAATCACATGTATTCAAAATGTACAAAAACAATTTTTATTTATTTATTTCTTTTTCTGAGTCATTAAGTTTAAACTTTCTAAAGTTTGAAATATTCATTCAGTCAGTCAGTCAGTCATTTATTTGTTGGAATTTTACTAAAATGTTTAGATATGAAATAATTATGTAACGCAATGATGCCTAGTTTTGCATAATCCAGTGAATTAAATACTTTGAATTTCTCTTTCAATTCATAATTTGATGGAAATTAACCAAGCGATTTATTCATAATAAATGACATCAGTACAAAATGACTTGACTTTTAGTTATTTTAGTTATTTGCTGGCATTTTACTAAAATGTTTAGATATGAAATAACTCTGTAATGATTCCTAGTTTTGCATAATCCAGTGAATTAAATATTTTCTAATTTGATTATTTCCTCTTTCAATTTATAATTTGATGAAAATAAACCAAACAATTTATCCATAATAATTGACATCCGTACAAAATTCATTCATTCATTGGAGTTTTACTAAAATGTTTAGATATGAAATAACCGTAATGATGCCTAGTTTTGCGTAATCCAGTTAATTAAATACTTTCATTATTTGATTGCTTTCTTTTAAATTGAAGGAAATAAACCAAACGATTTATTTAAAATAAATGACATGAGTACAAAATGACTTCACATTAACATCATAAAAATCTGTTGTAAAAGTTGTAAAAATATAAAGCTTGTTGCAATAAACAAGTAAACTCCGCATCCTATCACACGCCTTAAAAGTTGTTCCTTTAGTGCGTTTCATTATCACACTCACTGTTAGATAACATAAAACTGCTAATTGCTGTGTAAACACATTTAATGTGATACAAGCAGTACGAAAAATCTCTTCTGTTGACATGCCGCCCAGACATAATTGGGACTATCTACCACATGACCATTATTTGCAGGCAATATAACAGTGTTACTGTGGTGAATGCTGACTGATTAGGTCTCTCGTTATCTCCGTACAGTCATGCCCCGTGTGTCGGTCAGAGGTGGAACACGTCCAGCACGTCTACTTGCCTACATGCACCAGTCTGCTCAACCTAACCATCGGCGGCGACAACAGCCCCCAACCCATCCACCGAGGCATGGCCTCCCACACCTGCACTACCAATGACTACAACACCACTGAGAAGATCTACCAAAACTAAGCTCGCCTGCCTCTCTTCCACAGGACTTTGATTTCATTTGACACGGCGGGGACTAAGAGTCCGAGCGCTGCGCCGGTCGAGTTGCTCCGCAAAAAAAAAAAAAGGAGCTCTTTTGATGTTTGTGAATGTTTGTCTTCTAAATTAATTGTATCAGTTGATCTGATAAATGTATTTTGAGTATTTTTTCTTTTACTTTTCCATACGCAGCATGCGAACATTTGACTTGATGTTTTTGCCTCATAACCTGCACAAATCTGTATGCCATGAGGAAATGTATTGTTTAGGAAGCTTTCCTTTTCCCTAATTTAATTGTGTTTTACACTTGCTTTTAATATGCAGCGTCCACTTTGTTTCTTTTGCCGTGGATTTGAGTTTGTTTTAGGTTTGTTTTGAGGTTTTCGTCGTTTCCATGCCAATGAAGAGGTATTTATGGCGAGGGGCACAAACCCTCGCGGCACTTTGAGTAGAGAGGAAGTCGTCAAACTACTGATCCTCCATTAGTATGTAGATTCGCAGCTTCCATAACCGACGCTCCGAACCCGATTGGCAAACACTCCTTGAGGCCCAGAGTTTTTATTTCACAGTTATGGTCAACCAGTGATTTGCTTTGAATTTAAAGGGTACTGAATGATCTCTGTGCAATGCTAACCGTTTTAAGAAGAGATTTTGACCTTTTATGCTTTGTTATTGTGGAAGATGTGGGAAGTTCTTTTATAGGAAAGCTAAAAAAAGATTATCTAATCGACACTGTCACTTTACCAAGGAGTTTCCTAAGTGTATTGTTCCTAGGGGTTTGCCTTAATGTAGCAGCAACACGGTGTGTTTGATATGCATTCTTTCTTTGCACAGACTATTATTGAGAGATGAAGAGGACTATTTTCTTTACTGCTGACATCTGATATCGAACAGTCACAGCAGAGGATATTTTTTCAATTTGTACAAGTAGGATTTGTTTCTGTTTGTTTGAAGCAAAAACTATGCTCTGTAAATATAGAAATAACTCTCAATCTTTTATATTTCTTTGAACGAGAGGTATTAATAAAGCTGTTTTTTTTAAACTAACGTTGTTTGGGTACGTGTTTTTGTCCTAGATTCTTGCTTTGTTTTTCTCACTTTAACGTGGAAATATGCTGGTAATAAATTTACTCGGGTATATTATAAACTGCAAGTTGAAAGTTATAAAACACAAGCCGTATAAAACAACTTCTGACCCTCCCAGAGTACAAAACAACTCTGAGGGCAAAAGTCTCTGAGTCATCAGGCATTAGTGCTAACTCGGGTTAGACTGATGGTGAGGATCGGAGTAGATGTGTGACCCTGGGCTACAAAATCAGTCATAAGTAGCACGGATATATTTGTAGCAGTAGCCAACAATACATTGTGTGGGTCAAAATGACTGATTTTTCTTTTATGCCAAAAATCATTAGGATATTAAGTAAAGATCATGTTCCATGAAGATATTTTGTACGTTTCCTACTGTAAATATAACAAAACGTAATTTTTGATCAGCAATATGCATTGCTAAGAACTTCATTTGGACCACTTTAAAGGCGATTTTCTCAATATTTTGATTGTTTTTGCACCCTCAGATTTAGATTTTCAAATGTATTACATTGATCTAAGTAGACCTTATGTAGTTCTCAGTTTTTGCATCTACATCTATTATAATAAACACGTTTTCGGTAATTTTATTTTATTGGATTAAATAAAATAATGAATTCTTGTAAAGGAGAACATCTATTAACAAAGTAACACAATAATCCCTTTTACACACACAGTCTTGACTGGTAACTTGAACTGTGTGAACAGGACCTTTTCGAAATATTGGTAATTTTGCTCTGCGAAAGAAGTTGTAACATTACCAGTAAATTACCTGTAACTCTTGCTCTTTGTGTACGCAGAAAAAGATTACCGGTAAGAGCACGTACGTGCTCGGAACGCGCTTCTACTGGGCCAATTATAACATTCTGATGCAGATGACACATTTACTCCGCTGTGTAGTTTTGGTTTAAAGTCATCTGATACTAAGGTTGCATCTGAAAACCCAGACAGCTGGTTTGTTGCCTCGCTGCCTTGTCCAGAAATTACTTAGCAGGCAGCGGTTGCGCATGAAGTCACCTCACGAAACTGATTTCAGACATGCTTCTGAGGCAGCGTAATGGTTTAATAATCTACAGCAAAATAAAACGAGCTTTGGTGATAACTAAGAGAATATTTAATTACTATAATAGGGCAGCACAGGGGTACAAAGTAACACTTTTTTACTTTTTCCGCTTGTGTGAATGCTTGTACATTTTTTGAAATAATTTCTGAGCATTAAACATCGATTGCCAGTCTTTATTTACCGGTTTCTTGTGGTTTCTCAGTAAAACTCATAAAAGTAAATGGTATAAATTATATCGCTAATAGAATATATTAAAATAATAGCAGATTTGTCTCATTTTAAATGAAAACTAAAAACTGAGAATTTACTAAGGCCAGAAATGTACTTTTACTATGGTAAAATAAATATTCAGCGATATCTTCAAAAGTTTTTTGAATTTTGGCACACTTTTTTTTTTTAATCTAAATAATGTTGATATGACAGCTATAAATATCATAAATTTGGTTATGCTAGCATGTGTGCAGGGTTCCCACTCTTTCATGAACACCAGATTAAAGGACTTTTTAAGGACTTTTCAAACAGCGCTCTACACTTTTCTTTTAAAAATTAGGAGCACAGTCAAAAATTTCAGGAGCACATTCTATTCAATAATCAATTTCTGATCAAATATTAGCCTTCCCATTACAAGACGATATTTGACTCTTTGAAGTGATTTACAGGAAATTTTGTTTTTACCTTTGTAATGGCATTTTTTTAACTTTATTAAAAGTATGTCATCTTTTGTCAAATTCAAAAAATATATATATTTATAAGCTTTTTAAAATTTCTAATTAAAACAACGGAATAAAAACAATAAGAATAAGAATAAGTTACCAATCAAATGAAATCAGTATAAAAAAAATAAAATAAAAAATTCTACTACAGAGGTGGCACAGAAGAACACAAAAGTGGCTTGTTTTATATATAAAATTTTGAATATAGAAATATTAAATGATTTAAATAACAGAAATGATACTTTAAATGGAAGTAAAACTGCCAGTAGGTGGCGGCAAGTCACTGATTTTATCACTGAATCGTTCATTGAATTGATTCGTTCGAACGGCTGATTCATTCAGAAACGAAGCAAGTGACTGTCTTTATAAATGTGGTTATTGAATCAGATTCGTTTAAAAATGTCCATTCATGCATAAACGAAACAACGCTGCTGTTTGAATTGACCCTCAGCTGTTATTGTTTGAAAAAAAAAAATTGTTGACGAAATATAAGCAGCATGACACAGCAGTTTATATGTGATATTTAGCCAGAAATGGGTCTGCGTTTCTGGGACGCGCACAAAGACCCGATCACTTTATTTAGCGTTCATGTAAACACTACATTCAGGTTCATCAATCGGAATTAATTCAGTCAGATTGAACCAAAAATTGTGCATGTAAACGTAGTGCAAAAATACGCTGTAAGTACTTTAGAAACCTTTGAAGCTCCCCTCAGCACAAGCACAGATATGCTGATAGGGTCATTTGCACTGATGCTCTTAAATATTTTTTCGTAGTCGCACGCAGTAGTTTTCGGTCACAAATACACTGCTTCTCCATAGGTTCATGCAGGGCTGCGCAATGTGCACATCAGCTCGCATGGTAAGATTTTTTTTTCTCGTGCTGCCCCATCTCCACCCCAATCATTAACGCTGTTTCATTTAGTCTTTGACTGCGCATATAGGAAAATTTTTGAAATAGTACCATTCTACTAAACCAAACTTATTTCAAGCACTTTCAAGGACCTATATTTGTTTTCAAGTACTTTCCAGGCCTTAAATCCATGTGTCTGATATTCAAGTACTTTCAAGTACTTTCAAGAAGCGTGGGAACCCTGTGTGTGGAAATTTTAAACCACATGTGTTACAACTAACCCCAGGTTAGTTTGTGCCCCGCGCTCCCCTACTGATTTCTCGCTAGAAATAACATCAAAAGTGCAAAACGTTGGTCGGAAACATACATTTACATACAAACTGACCACCAAATGCAACTTTCAGACACCATCTTTATTTTTTTCCTCAACCATCACGGAATGGAACGCACAGGATTGTGGGATATCAACAGCAGCGAGGGATACATCTATGTGTCCTCCCTAGGCAGCATTTTCCCATTTTCGGATGCAGCCGGAAAGCCAAAAGCAGCAGCATGAATGTGAACGTTTGACACAAAAATTAAAACATCAACAAAAACATTGACTGCGTTTACCCCGTCATGTTTACAAACACAACACCGGGAGGCGCAGCTGTTTAGCGGTCATTTCTGGTGAATGATGTCACAGAGTTTGGCGGTATTTTGAAACGGATGTGTGAATGGCGCTTTACCGGTAAAAGGACAGAATATCGTTGCCTGTGTGAACAGAGCATGTTTGTATTTACAGGTAAGTTAAAGTCCGTTACGTAATTTTGTGGCGATTTATTGGTATTACTGTGTGAAAGGGGCTATTACCCTAACTTTATCAGGTTATTTGACCTAATTTGTTATTGTTTGATTCAAAAAGTTATGGTTTTGTTTTGAACTATTTAGAATCGTTTGTCTGCCAGTTATTTAATGAAAGTTTTAATGACACAACAACGTTAAATTTGAAATTGTATAACCGCAAGAAAACCTTATAATATTCATGGTTCAAAAAAGCATTAAAAATTGTAAATAGAATTTACTTAGAAAGCATATTAAATGCAAGTAAAGAGTATACTTTTATGTTTGTGAATATAAAATGACAAAATATCAGTGAAATAATGTCCCATCGTCATTAAGTGAAACAGATATATTCATGTAAAAATGAAACTTTTAATCTGACCTGTACTTATTAAAATATATAAAAGAATATGTACTCATACTATTTTTTTTTTTTTTTTAAATGATTAAAGCCTTCTTGCTGACAAATGGGTAAAACCTTGAAAGATAATGTCAAAGATGGTTAAAGATTTAACATTGCAGTTAATTAGTATTTGGGGGCTGCACTGTGATCCTTAATAGAGTCTTTTATAGTCATCTAATGATTATTTTTCTAAATATGCCTGAAAAGATTTTTTGTTATATTAAGTATTGTCACGGAAAAATAGCTGTATTAAAATGCATCGTTGTTTATATGCATTGCAGACTAAATTATTATCTTAGACATCCTTATTTTTCTTTTAACCCTTTTCTTTGTGAATCAGAGACTATGCATCATTGCATATGCATATAGCATATATTCCTTGTTCCAGCTGATCTCTCTTTGTTTGCACAGTTCTGCCTAAGGGAAATTAGCATTGACCCACATGACCTGTGCATATAGGGCTCTGCCCAAACACTGCCACTGTGCAAATCAGATACAAACATACTGTATGTAGCAATGTTTTGGAAGTCATGTCAGCGTGCTTTGCCACTGTGTATGTGCACCTTAGCAAATTCAGTTGAATTTGAGTTACAGTCATGAACTTATTCTCAATACGGCAAACAATTTGCGTGATCTCAGACAGTGGTAAGTTAACAGCGTACTGTTTAATCTTTTATTTATCGTGTGGATCTTTCAAAGAGATATTAATTATACATAACTGGGCAAATGTGTTACATCAAAGTCCATATCCATAGTTTAGATGGCAATTCACACAGTCTTACAGCGCCCTCTAGTGGTAAAGAATAATGTTACTGTCAAAATTGGCCACTGAGAAGACTAATTGTAACGCTGAATGTGATATTACAGTGTGAATATGCATGATATATGCTGACACTTGTTTTACTGTACAAGCAGGAATCTGACTTGCCACATCTACTAACCCAATGAATAGTATTTCTGCACATTTCTGATTCAAAACTACTTAGTTCTTTCAGTTTACCAATGCTTTAGTTTAGGAGTGTGTGTATACGATTAAGTAACTAACGAATGTGATGTTGAAAATTCAACAAATAGTTTTGCAAGTCATTTTTACTTATGAATAATCTAATCAGAATCGAGCTTGCCCATTTCAAACTGATATATTATTAGTATTGCTATTATGTCTTAGATGTTTTTATTGAAATGTCTTATAAGAATTAAAAATCAGAAACAAAAGCAATTGCTTACATATCTAAACATACGAAGCAATATAATTTATATGGATAACTTTAGAAATAATATACTATGTTGCTAGTTTTCTGTGAAATTTTTCAGACAGCAGGAGGCGCCAATGCTCTAAAATCGCAATCACCTCTGCGTTTTGAAAGTTAGTCATTATCTTAACATTTTGTCTGAATTTAACAATGTGAATCATCACTGCACCCCCACAAACAAAATGCAGCTTGATTCATCTTAGGTTCCGCAACCACACAAATGTCATAACCACAGCTGTTATTAAAGAAGTCATTTGTTTGATAGAGATGTTTGATATGATAAACAGTGGTTTAATTGCAGGTATTTCTGGTGCAGTTTCTTTTTAAAGAGAACCGGTTGAACTTCTGTTGGTGACCTCCACTGAGCTCTCTGCTTAAGCTCAGTGTAATATGGATGGGTTGACACTAAAAAACATTTGATTCAATAAAGGGGATCTGCAGAGGATCCATAAACATAAAATGTGCCTGCTTGGACCTGAATTGCCTCTAACCAGACATTTATGCTGGTCTTATCCACAGTGTTTACAAGACCAGATCAGCCCAATTACCCTCCTGTAGCTGAGCAGATGGTCTCCCGTTTAGCCAAAGTTCATTATTTTTGTTGAAATACATTTGCCTTCAGTGTGAGAGCAGAGTTTGATTTTAGACTAGACTGCTAAAGGCAAGCAGGAGAAACAGGTCAAGTCTACAATTTAGCCATATTCAAAAATGGTATTTGTTATAATTTAAAATTATACAAGGCTGCAGACAGTTTTGCCAAAGTTTTCAGAGATTTCTCTCTTTCTCATATATCCTCACATGTATATATTATCATTCTGTGTAGCACAATTTATACAAATAGATGAGATTTTGAGACTGGGAAATTATGGACCAATGAGATTTCGCTGTGGGCGGGGCTACATAACACAACAATGCAGCGGACGCTGACAGAAGTTGTCACTTTTCGCGGTCGTAAGTAAGATAAAAACTCACATTAATAGCGATTGTATTTTTTAAAATAATAGTAGGATATTTGAGGTTACATGAGCAACAAATACCTGCGGCAGTGTAACGAAGTTCAGTGACAGTAGAGACAGTGGAGCTTACCTGATCTCGTCGAGTAGATACACTTACTAACAAGCAACGGTACAATGAATTGACTACATCCAGCGACTTAAACGTCTTTCAAAACAAATAAATTCTCAATGTCAAAACTGACACTGTTAAAAATAATATAAGTCATCTAGGGCTGTTAATTTAACGTGTTAATTTAGTGCAGTTAGCCAGCAGTTCCAGTAAATGTGCGAGACTTGCGATTCATTAGCCGCCATATAGACCAATGATCTGTTTGTAAACGTTCGGGATGCGCGCGCAGCATGGTTGCAGAAAACCCGTGAGAGATAGCCTTTACGGCTATAGAATTATACGGTACAAAATTCTTAGATTTAAAAAGCGTATATATAATACTGATTAGATGTCATTTTCAAACTGTTATTCGCATATTACAAGAGCTTCTCACCCAGCGATAAGATGTTATTCAACGAAATTGACGTTAGATAGTGGGATAGTCTTACAGATCCGAAACAGGGATGACGTTTTTTTGTGGGCTGTTCAAGTGGCAGTCTATGGACCCATGGAATAGAAGAATCAAAAAAGGTAAATTTGATTTTATATTTCAAAATTCTGACTTTCTTACGCAATTCCGAGATTGTATCCCACAACTCCAGAGGAAAAAACAACTCGTCATTCTCTCTTTTCCCCTCGGCTCAGAGTTAATATCCCACACTTATGGCTTTTTTCCCCCTCAGATTTAACAAACTCACTGGTTTTGTTAAATCGAGTTATAAAGTCCGAATTAGGAGATATAAAGCATTTTTGAGAAGAAAAAAAAGTCAGAATTGTGAGATAAAATAAAAAAAAAAATGTTATGTAAAAATGTTAATAGTAATAGGTTTAAATAATATTTCATGGTGTAACTGTAGGGCTAATACAATACATCCCCTATGAACAGAATATGTGAATATTGTGTAGACCTATTGTTTAAATTAAATTTATGCTTTAAAAGTAGAGTAATCATAGCAGTTTTCAACCATAGTGTGTCAGTTTAAACGTATGCGTTTAGCTTCAAATGGCTACATTCTATAAAATTATTTGCATTCCGATTTTGACATCAAAAGGCACAAAAATATTTTTTTCTCTTATTCCATGGATTTTATCCGTTTACCTCCACTTGTTACCAGTGTTTTTCTGCAACCACTTTGCGCGCTCAGCTCCAAGTGACGTCACTGTGACGTCTACTCAAAATTGGTCTATAGGTAAATAACTAGAAGAATAACAAAGCGTGGTAAGGGTAAATCTATTTGCGCAACAAACCAATGTGTTTATTATTATGATAATAAATAAAAACAAATATCAGTTTGCAATTTTAAACAACAGAACAAACTCTTTTGTATAGGTTAAATAAAGGGTTTGCACTTAAATTACCATTTGGTCAGTTACCCAAATGCGCAGCCATACGGGCGATACACGGATGTAAACAACAACACTGATTGCCTGGTTAATGTACTACTGAATACGTTGTTCTGCTAATTTATGCTGTCTAAAACATGGAAAAACCGTGTGGAAGCTGCTAAATCATATAGAGAAGGACTTAGTAAACAGGAAAGGGTGCAGTATTTTGACAAGCTAAAGTTAATAGGTGGTAAAGATACGAGCAGTATTTATTTAGATATTAGCCAAATATTTCACCTACCTGACGGGCAATGATAAAAACAAACACAAATGTTGTCAAGTTTCTTGCCCTGGAAATCCTGATTCAGTTTGGCCAAGCACAAACGCCTTTTGTTCCTCAGACAGATTTTTGCAATCTTCTCCTTGATTTGTTAGAACTTTTGGCAGTCTGTAGTACTCCAAGTATTTTCCCCGGTCTGACTGAATATTACAGCCCAAAACATGACAGTAATTGATCATTTTCAGCAGCAATAATCAGCAAAATATGCGAGTTTCGTTTGGTTCAGTGGCATTGTTTATATTCAGTGCTGCCAATATGGCCGATTGATGACGCGTCATGAAAACACTCTGGCTGCGTCCGAAAGCTCAAAAATGCTGCCTTCGGAGGCAGCATTCCAAGGCAGGAAGGCATCAAGGCACGTCCGAATTCCAATTCTGCTTCACTTCCTGTCTTCAGAGGTACCTTCTTCTGATGGAATTTTGAAGGCAGCATAAATGTATCCTTCGCTGCCTTCGATTTCCCACAATCCTGTGTGTGTGCGTCATATAGGCTATATAAATAAAGATATTCTGGTGAAATTAGACTTGTCACTTTATATAATAGATTTGATTTTGACCATGATATACTTTATGAATCGTAATAGTGTAAAAAGCATAATAAATAATATTGTTTGTAATAATAGTATTTAATAAAATGTTAAAAGGGTTCAAATGAATGGTGAATAAGAATAATATTTACAATATACTACCAATAATAACGAAACAGCCACTAATAACAATGACCTGTTCTGCAATATCACATGCATCAGTGCTTTTATTTTTTTTAAGCAAAAAGTAACTGCCAGTCGTCTTCTCCGACGCACAGACCTTCGGTGGGTAATGACACTGAGGTCTTTATGTATTATTAAAGCGTTTATACATAACTGTATAAGATCATTTTTCTACAAAATCTACAACTTAACCGTTAGGTAACCTAGCAACAGCGTCACGTTCTGCTGCCTCTGAAGTTCGTCCGAAACTCTTCCTGGAGTTGCCTTCGCAGCCTTCGAAGTCACTGCCTGATAAGGCAGCAAGGCAGCTGACTAGGCTTTCGGACTCGGCCTCTGTAAACTGGAAGTGGATGAAACAGGAAGCTGCATATATTTGAGTTACAAAATGGCGGTATCCATGCTTATGTCAAAAATAAGGTGGCTAGAGAGATCAGTGGTTAGAAGGCATTCACTCGAAACAAATTTTCAAAACAAAGTTCAATATGGCAAGTCAGTAGATTAGGAATTACAATGGAACATAAGGTGTCCACAACCAAATATTGCCTAAATACTTGCCTACAAATAATAGGCAAAACAGTATGTGAAATAAGTAGTATTTCATAGCGTTCATAAAAAAGTAGGCAAATGGTATTTAGATGCTGCTTCTGGCGAGATTCTTAATTGTGCATTCAAATGGATGCTTAACTACCCCATGAGTTGTGAATAGCAGTGAAGTTGTGCAACTAATGTTGGTAGGTCACATGACAATGACAAATTGATAAACGGAAGTAATTACTTACTATAAATACCTAATCAGAGAGTGTGCGCTTTTAGATTCCACCAGAGTTTTAAAAGGTGTCACTCATAGCGAAGGATGCTGAAATCTATATGATTGAACAGCCAGTTACACTTTTAAGGTGCTTTAAAAGGTTCTTCACAGCGATGCCATGGAAGAACCATTTTTGGTTCCACAAAGAACCAATTAGTGAAAGGTTCAAAAAATCATCTCTTTCTTACCTTTTTATAATCTGAAGAACCTTCTTTCACCACAAAGAACCTTTTGTGAAACAGAAAGGTTCTTCAGATGTTAAAGGTTCTTTATGGAACTGTTTAGACAAAAAAGGTTCTTCTACGGCATCATGAAGCATCTTTATTTTTAAGAGTGTAGGCCCAAGAAGCCAGTATGTGGGATGATTACACCAAAAATTAAAAATATTGCAGATGGGATACAAGAAAGCATCCTCAGTGTATATTAATTCTAAAGCAGCCTTTTGATTAAGCTATTTAAACATTTGCCATCTTCATTTAGGGTTTATAATACTGCTGATTATTTGTAACTAATTTTAGCAATTAAGTGCATCTGACTGATCATTTTTAAATAGATTGACAGCCCTATGACGTTATTACCCAAAATATGTTTTTTATTAAAAAAGAAAAAGAAAAAGATGGGGACTGAGAGTTGTGAAAGTTTTTGAGAACTTGTTACATAGTTTCCCTGTCCTTCAGCTGTGAAGAGAGCTACTTTAATAGGCAATTTGTATCAAAATCCTGGCTGAAGTGTCTTACATATTCAGCTCTCTCACTGATTGCCTAAGAAAGTTATTTTCGCTGCAGGTGGTGGGCATATGTTTCTGCTGTTTTACAAATGAATGCTAAACTGTGCCTCCTATGAGATGTCTTTGAATTCGTTTGCAATTCAGTATGTGAGAAAAATGGAAAAGACATGATTTAGCTTATAGCTTCACAGTGTAAGTGGAATTGATTTTTAGCTTAGACCCCACCAGAAAAAAAAAGTGGATTCATGTCACTAGTTAGAAGATATTATATAACTAGACTGGTTGTGATTTGAAGATGAGATTATGAGTATTGTTTGACATGTTGTTTAGATGTACAAAACTGCAAAAGTGCCCGGGAGAGAGCTAAAGATATCACCCTCAAGACACTTTCATTTATGAACTGCACAGGTCCAACCACACACAATGAAGCACAGCTCATGTAATCACAGCAAATTAACCTAAAAAAATGAGTCTCTGTACACCAATTGCTTTTTCCCCCATGTGTTTGGTTCGTATAGCTACATCAAAGTGTCCACATGACAAGCTGTGATTGTAGATAATGAAAGCAAGTCATTTTCAGATAGGAGTAAAAAGGATGCTGTAGATGTTAGTGAAGAGGCAGCCCAGCTCTATATGCTCTGTGGATAGCTTTTTGCTATTAACAGTCTATGATTGTGTGTTATTGACAACAAAACCAATGATTCTGTCAATCTATGCATTCTGTTATTCACGTCTGTCAGATTTCCTTCGGCACCTCCCTGTGGATCTGTAAATTCTATACACTTCTCTCTATGAACTACACAAACAAACAATATACAGACAAAAGCTCTGGTGTTTTACAGCACATTCCGGGAAATTTTCACTGTAAGAAAATCATAAAAGTGTATGTTATTCAAACTGGAATTTTTCATGGTTTATAATGTCAGATTACAAATGTAATGTTCTCTTTCAGTTACTCGCTGGTACCGCCATGCTGATATGCCTGCAAGTGCGTAAAAAGAGTACAAGTGTGTATAACAGTGTCTAAAAGGTGAGATATTATTCTGTTTGATCTTAAAATCTGTGAGCTTCAGTTCCTTTAGCTTTATTTCCAGAAGCAGTCTGCCTTTCACAAACACTGCTCAGCATGCAGTTTTGTGCACAATGTCAGTATACTGAAACCAGACAGAGTAGATCTTCTGAACATATGGAGTTGTTTACTTAAATATAAAATAAAAATTAAAAAATACTTGGTATTTGGCCGTAAATGTTTGAGAGTAACTGGAGTACAGCGTGTTCAAGACTAGGTTTTTTATATTTTGCCTGTAAAAATGTTACACAACGGTTCTAGGTGTTGCTATGCGGTGACTAAATGTAGTTTTTAGTAAGTTTCTATGCAGATACTATAGGCATTTCTGAGTGGTTGTGAGTCAAAAGAGCCTACCTCCAAGTCTCTGTGATATTCTGGTCTCTAGATATGACTCAGATCCTCCTTCTGTATACATAGAACATATGGAATATTTTTGCCCTTTTTATCATCCGCTAAGCAAAAATCCAACCCAGAAAAGTCAAAAAAGTAATAGCTTGTCATATCTGTAGCAAAAATGGTGCTTACAGGTACATTTATTTAAATTCCTCTCTCTGATGTTTGTCTTAGTAACCGCCTCTTACTAGAGCCTTTCGTATGCATGGACAGGCTTTTATTATTTTTGAGTTTAAAATGAGTCCAGATAAAATCTGAATCTAAAAACAAGGCACAAAGACACATGGATCTTAAATAGAACCACATGCTAGGAAATCACACTAAGCAAACACGTAATTACATTGCGCCTGTGTGTTTGTCTGCATGTGCTGTATTGTCTAGTCTGGCTGTCTAATAAACATTTACTGCCAGTGGCTAAAAGCTAATAAAAATCACTCTAAGGGGAACAAGGTAACAAAGAGAAAGTGTGACTTTCAAACTGACTGCCAACAATGTTACTTTGTTTTAAGCAACTTTCAAAAAAGTGAAACGCTTATATGTATATGTAGTATAATATTGCTGCGTTCACGCCATATCGTAATTACCGTAATTTCGAGATGACAACATGTGACGTACTACTCGGTGTCAGGATTGTGTTCTGTTTTGTCTTGTTTTCCCTAGTGTTTTTTCCCTCCTGGTTCTAGTGTTTCTTGGTTTTTTTTGGTTTGTCCCGTTTGCTCCCCCTTTTGGTTTAGTGAATTGGTTTTGTCTTGCCCATATTTGTACTTCCCCTCGTTATCTCGTTTGTGACCACTCCCCTGTTTTTGTATATTTAAGGTTTGTTTGTTCCTCTAGGTCTGGTCGGTGATTATATTGTCATTCAGTTCATGGTTATCGCTGTTTCTGGTTCCCGGTTCCCTGCGTTTGTTTTTCATGTACACTTTGGATTATACAAATAAACTGCACAAACTGGATCTCCGCTCATCTCCTGTTAATTCCCGCACACACGATGACGTAAACCGTGACAGAATCACCGACCGTAAGAAAATGAACGCTGAGGAAGCCTTGACTCGTTTGCGACAAGGCGGCCGGAGTTTGGAGCGGTATGTAGGGGATTTCCTCGAACTAGCTAATCAGCTAAGCTGGCACGACGTGGCTTTGTGCTTTATGTTTCAGATGGGGTTGGACGAAGACATGATTCGTTGCGATCTTCCTGTTTGTAATTATTCCCTGATCGAACTGATTAATGTGGTTCTCTATTTAAACGGATCTGATTTTGAGGTCGAAGAGTGCAGCATGCCGAATCGTCCAACCCCCTCTGAAGCACGCCGCGTCGTGTCAGACAACAACACCTCAGGAATCCCTGCATGCCGCGCCAATGGTTCGGTTCGCCAGCCCCGTCGCAAACAAACCCCCCTGATCCAAGGCTCCATCGGCTTCCTCAGTCCAGAACCCGCGCCCAGCATTCGGGCACCGCCTCCCGCGCTCAGCTCTCGGACGTCGCCTCCCGCGGTCAGCACTCGGACGCCCTCTGTGGTCTTGAAGACCCACCTGTTAGACTCTCCTCTAATGACTGTATGGGCAGCTAAAATGGCGCTCAAGCGCGTTACGGCTGCTACTCCTGTGTCAAGTCAAGTTTCAGCTGCATCTCCGGTGTCAAGTAGGACTGCAGCTGTTTCGGCTGAGTCAAGTCAAGCGGCTGAGTCAAGTCAAGTTCCCAAGTCAAGTCAAGTTACAACTATGTTTCCTGAATCAAGTCAAATTGCAGCTGCGTCTGCAGAGTCGCGTCAAGCTGCGGACACGTCTCCTGAGTCAAGTCAAGTTGCAGCTACATCTCCTGAGTTAAGTCAAGTTTCAGATACGGCTTTGGAATCAAGTCTAGTTGCGGCTACGTCTACTAAGTCTAGTCAAGTGACATCTGCATCCTCCGAGTCTAAGCAAGTTGTAGCTGTGCTTTCCGAGTCCAGTCAAGCTTCCGAGTCAAGTCAAGCCAAAGCTGTCGTTCCTGAATCAAGTAAAGTCACAGCTGTTCCCCATGAGTCAAGCCAAGTTGTTGCGTGTGTTCCTGAGTCAAGTCACATTACCGCTGTGGTTCCTGAGTTAAGTCACGTTGCAGCTGGGTTTACTCCGTCAAGTCAAGCGGCTGGTTCAAGTCATGCTACGGCTGTTGTTCCTGAGTCAAGTCACGTCACGGCTGAGTCAAGTCACGTCACGGCTGAGTCAAATCACGTCACGGTTGAGTCAAGTCACGTCACGGCTACATCTCCTGAGTCAAGTCAAGTTCCTGGTGCGTCTCCTGAGCCGAGACTAGTTCCAGAGCACACACCAGAGCCCGAGCTGCCTCCAGCACGCCCACCAGTGCCTGAGCTGCCTCCTGTGCGCATACCTGAGCCCGAGTCGCCACCAGCGCGCACCTCAGAGCCCAAGCTCTCTCCAATGTGCTCTCTAGATATAGTGCTCTCGTCTGGTCTCAAGTCCGCTACAAAGACCTCGTTCGTCGGAGAAGCTGCGCCAATGCCTCCTGAGGTGTCAGCCCAGGCTGTAGAGCCTCACAGGGAGGCGGCGTTAACTGTAGAACTCTCTGCTTCTCCCTTTTCTCTGTCCACCTCCTCTATCCCTGCTCTTCCCAGGTCCCTGTCTGTGACGCTGTTGCCCGCTCTGCCCTGGAAAGCTCCAGCTCGCCCTCCAGAGCCGGAGCTCTGTCCAGCTCGCCCTCCTGCGCGCCCTCCAGAGTCGGCGCCTCCTCCAGCTCGCCCTCCAGAGCCGGAGCTCGGTCCAGCTCGCCCTCCAGAGCCGGAGCTCTGTCCAGCTCGCCCTCCAGAGCCGGAGCTCTGTCCAGCTCGCCCTCCAGAGCCGGAGCTCTGTCCAGCGCGCCCTCCTGAGTCGGCTCCTCCGTCAGCGCGCCCTCCTGCGCGCCCTCCTGAGTCGGCTCCTCCGTCAGCGCGCCCTCCTGCGCGCCCTCCTGAGTCGGCTCCTCCGTCAGCGCGCCCTCCTGAGTCGGAGCTCTGTTCAGCGCGCCCTCCTGAGTCGGCTCCTCCTCCAGCGCGCCCTCCTGCGCGCCCTCCTGAGTCGGCTCCTCCGTCAGTGCGCCCTCCTGCGCGCCCTCCTGAGTCGGCTCCTCCGTCAGCGCGCCCTCCTGAGTCGGAGCTCTGTTCAGCGCGCCCTCCTGAGTCAGCTCCTCCTCCAGCGCGCCCTCCTGAGTCGGAGCTCTGTTCAGCGCGCCCTCCTGAGTCGGCTCCTCCTCCAGCGCGCCCTCCTGCGCACCCTCCTGAGTCGACTCCTCCGTCAGCGCGCCCTCCTGCGCGCCCTCCTGAGTCGGCTCCTCCGTCAGCGCGCCCCCATATGCGCCCTCCTGAGTCGGCTCCTTCTTCAGCGCGCCCTCCTAAATCGGCTCCTCCTTCAGCGCGCCATCCTGCACGCCCTCCTGAGCCAGCACCTCATCCAACGCTCCCTAGGGCTGGCAGAACCATAAATTCCCCCAAGAAAATTTTGGGGGGGGGCTACTCCCCTGTTCAGCCATGGCCTCCTGAACTGTTTACCCAGCCATGGCTTCCCGAACCCCCGGACCCGCCATGGCCACAAGGACTGTGTGCTCGGCCATGGCTCCCTGAATCCCCAGACCCGCCATGGCCAAATGAACTGTGTGCTCGGCCATGGCTCCCTGAACTCCCCGATCCGCCATGGCCCAATGGACTATGTGATCCGCCATGGCCCCCTGAGCTCCCTGATCCACCCTGGAGGCCGTCCCTATTTCCGGTGTCTCCTGTGTCCCTGCCTACCGGCCTCCAGAGCGCCCACCCTCCCACCCCAGTGTGTGTTACGGCGCGAGTCGCGCCTTGTAGGGGGGGGGGGTAATGTCAGGATTGTGTTCTGTTTTGTCTTGTTTTCCCTAGTGTTTTTCCCTCCTGGTTCTAGTGTTTCTTGGTTTTTTTTGGTTTGTCCCGTTTGCTCCCCCTTTTGGTTTA
The DNA here is from genome assembly GCA_036247105.1 of Cirrhinus mrigala. NCBI lineage: Eukaryota > Metazoa > Chordata > Actinopteri > Cypriniformes > Cyprinidae > Cirrhinus > Cirrhinus mrigala. The sequence continues at coordinate 2,399,237 of CM070025.1, read as the reverse complement.
GTGAATTGGTTTTGTCTTGCCCATATTTGTACTTCCCCTCGTTATCTCGTTTGTGACCACTCCCCTGTTTTTGTATATTTAAGGTTTGTTTGTTCCTCTAGGTCTGGTCGGTGATTATATTGTCATTCAGTTCATGGTTATCGCTGTTTCTGGTTCCCGGTTCCCTGCGTTTGTTTTTCATGTACACTTTGGATTATACAAATAAACTGCACAAACTGGATCTCCGCTCATCTCCTGTTAATTCCCGCACACACGACGACGTAAACCGTGACACTCGGAGCTCAAGTCCTTAGACTCGGAATTATGCTTTTCTATGGCAACACTATCAACGCCTAAACAGAGCCTACATTGGTCAGGTGGTACAGCGGTCATGTTGTACAAGTCGTAGCTCTCAGAAGACTCACAGTTCACAAGTTGTAATTACTAGTTCTACGGGGAAGTGAATGCTTTTTACAAGTTGGAATCTCGTAATTATGGGAATTCTGATATGGCGTGAACGCACCTTATATATACTGACATTTTTTTTTTTTTTTCTATGTATTGCATTGGCCAATATAGCAGTTATTACTGACACCTAGTGTTGTGGATGTCGCATCTCTCAAGTGTTCAGTTACTCATACCATTGACACTTGTATCCAAAGCGACTTACATTGCATCCAAGATTTAGCATTTTAGCATTTTTTGCATTTTTTGCATTCCCTGGGAATCGAACCCATGACTTTGGCATTGCTAGCAACAGTATGCTCTAATGTTTCATTATGTGTGACAGTGTAACTGGTAATATTTGAAAGCTTCACTGCTCAAAAAAATTAAAGGATTCGTTAGAGTATTACAACAAGTTATTTAGATTTCAGAGATATAAATATAACTAGAAACCATAATTGATTGTGAATCAGTACAAATGAAGTGCTTTCGTGCAAATGAAAGTGATATCAGGTGCACTGGAGAGGTAACAACAAGACAACCCCCAAAAAGGAAATGGTTTTGCAGTGGTGGCCACAGACAATTGCTCTCTCCTTATCCTTCCTGACTGATTTGTTTTTAGCTTTGTGTTTTGTTAGGGTCCTTGTCTCTCTTTGTAGCATGAAGCAGTACTTGCAACCCAGTCAGGTTTTAGAGGTAGTCTAGCTCCTCCAGGATGGCATATCCATACGTACCATCGCAAAGAGGTTTGGTGTCTTCCACCACAGTCTCAGGAGTATAGAGAAGATTCCAGGTGACGGCCCTTTATGCAAGTAGAGGTGTGAAGCCACTGAACAAGGAGGAACAGAGGGAGCACTCCCAGAGCCCTCCAAAATGACCTCCAGCAAGCTATTGGTATGCATGTTTCTGATAGGGACGGTGTTTCAGTATGGCAGTATATTTTTGTATGTTTTAAATATCCTGTATGTATATCCCATATAGCGCTTCATCACTTATATCATGATATTTCAGCCAATTGCATTTAAAAAACAACCACGATTTACGCCGCAGTCATAAACAGTTTTGTGAAATGGCGTCACTGGTTTATGACCAAACCGTCAGAAACAAACTACATGAAGGTGGCATGAGGGCCTGACATCTTCTAGCTCCAACCCTAATTAAACACACCTTAACCAGCTAAACAAAGTCTTACTAGGCATGCTAGAAACTCTCGGGCAGGTGACAGATGTGTGAGAGTCTGGAGATGCCATGGAGAACATTAAGCAGCCTGCAAAATCATCCAGGATGAGTGGTTTGACAGTGGGTCACTGATGGTCTGGGGAGGAATATCTTTGGAGGGTCACACAGACCTCCACATGCTAGTCAATATTACCCTTACTGCCGTGATGAAATCCTCAGAGCCATTGACAGACCACACACAGTGGGACCTGGGCTTCTGCTGGTGCATGACAGTACCTGGCCTCATTTGGGTTGGAGTTTCTGGATGATGAAGACATTGATGCCATTAACTGGCCCTCATGCAAATCAGACCTTAATCCAGATGAGAACCTCTGAGAAGTTATTTATTGGAGCATTCAAAAATGGCAAGCAGCACCACAGACTGCCCAGGAGCTTACTAATGCCTGATCCAGGTCTTGCAGAAGATCCCCCAGGACACCATCTACTATATCAGGAGTCTCCAAACTCGGTCCTGGGGGGCTGGTATCCTCCAACTAGCCTCAATACATCTGCCTGGAAATTTCTAGCATGCCTAGTAAGACCTTGATTACCTTGATCAGGTGTGTTTAATTAGTGTTGGAGCCACATTCTGCAGGACACTGGCCCTCCAGGGCCAAGTTGAAGACTCCTGCTCTTCACAGATGATAGGGTTCACAATCACCATGTGACAGATGTGCAAGAGTCTGGAGATACCATGGAGAACATTAAGCAGCCTGCAAAATCCTTCAGGATGAGTGGTTTGACAGTGGGTCACTGATGGTCTGGGGAGGAATATCTTTGGAGGGTCACACAGACCTCCACATGCTAGACAGTATTACCCTTACTGCTGTGATGAAAGCCTCAGAGCCATTGACAGACCACACACATTGGGACCTGGGCATCTCCCGGTGCATGACAATACCTGGCCTTATGTTTGCTGGAGTGTTTTGGCAGTTTCCAGATGATGAAGGCATTGATGCCATTAACTGGCCCCCATGCTCCTCAGATCTTAATCCAATTGAGAACCTCTGAGAAGTTATGTATTGGAGCATTCAAAGCTGGCAAGTGGCACCACAGACTGTCCAGGAGCTTACTAATGCCTTGATCCAGGTCTGGCAGGACATCCCCCAGGACACCATCTGCTTTATCAGGAGTCTCTAAACTCAGTCCTGGGGGACTGGTGCCCTCAGAGTTTAGCTTCAACTGGCCTCAACACACCTGCCTGGACATTTCTAACATGCCTAGTAAGGCCTTGATTAGCTGTGTTGGAGCTAAACTCTGCAAGTCACTGGCCCTCCAAGACCAAGTTTGGAGACCCCTGCTCTTCACGGATGAGAGGGTTCACAATAACCACGTGACAGGTGTGAAAGAGTCTGGAGATGCCATGGAGAACATTAAGCAACCTGCAGCATCATCCAGGATGAGCGGTTTGACAGTGGGTCACTGATGGTCTGGGGAGGAAAATCTTTGGAGGATCACACATGCTAGTCAGTGGTAACCTTTCCGCTGTTAGGTACCGAAATGAGCCAATGTCAGACCGTACACTGATGCAGTGAGACCTGGGCTCCTCCTGGTGCATGATAATGCCTGGCCTCATGTGAGCTGGAGCAGTTAGGCAGTCTCTGGATTCCCCAGGACACCATCTGCTATATTCAGGAGTCTCAAAACTCAGTCCTGGAGGTAATAAAGGTCTTACAATGATAGAATCTACCAGGCAGGTGGGTTGAGGCAAGTCAGAGCTAAACTCTGCAGGAAACCGGCTCTCCAGAACCAATTTTGGAGACCCCTGCGCTATATCATCAGGAGTGAAACCTTCAGGCACCATTGGATACCTTTGTTGGGCCAATTGTTGGGCCTTACAGGAGCACATGACCTTTTCGTTTATCAAGATCTAATGTGAGATTTAAGTGTTCCCTTAATTATCACGGTTTTGTTTACAAAATGGGTTTTCTAATTCAATTTTTATTATATAATGTTGGTCTTAGTAGTTCTAGACTTAGTAGTTCAATAATGGAGTGAATAAGTCTTCACATAAAAAAGGTTCTGCTCAAGTCCCACAAATGAGCAGCTGAGCCTTTTCCACTGCCTTTTTCTGTCCTGGTGCCTCTCTTATGGGAAAAATGATGTCTGAAGGTAGGGTTGGCAAATAGCAAGGACAGGCAAAATGGAACTGACAGTTACTAATAAATGAGCAGAAATCAGTTTTTGCCAGATGGAGATGTCACTCTAGCAACCACCTAAACATTTCACAGAGGCTCCTTTTACCCTCATATCAGTGGATTTCGTAAAACCTTGGTTATCTGGAACTGATATCCACAATGACATCGTCACTGCGGCAAGCAGAGGGATTCTCTATCCCGCTGTGCAGAGATGCAGAGCAGGGAAATTGTACTGCAGCTGAATCTTCAAATTCTGATGGTGACTATAGTAGGCCTACAGCAGAAAGTAGCTGCATCAAATTTTTTGGCCAAACTTCAGACAGTTTTAAAGGAGTCATTGTTGGCCTTTGCCTTTGCCTTTTGTCTTGGTGGCCAGACCATTTAAATAACTGAAAATGTCAGCCAAATAGGCTGACTTGCTGAGCCAGCTAAAATCATACAGTTGGTCTACATGGATGAACTATGAATCCACGAAAAATATTCTCACTTCATCATGCAAATGAAACAGATGAGTGGGAACTTTTCCATTCGAGAGTTACTGCACTTCTGTGTGTAATGGAAACTGGCATTGTGCATGCAATGTCCTTGTATAATGATGGAAACAGGCATGTTTGTAAAGGTGACACTTGATATAGTTGATCTTTCCGATAACTCAGTCCAACAGACATTTCTTTGTGACTAATCCTTGGCGACGTGTTTATCTACCAAAGCCTCATCTTCCTTGATTTTGCCATCAGAGTCAGACCTAAAGAATTAACCCATTTTCTGCCATGTCATCTATTCTGTATTGTTAGACTGAGGAATCAAATAGAGTTACTTAACTGCTTTATTTTGCCAGCATAACACTGACCATAGCTTTGTCATCAGGTAAAATTACATCCTCCCTGATTGAGTGTGGCTTGCTAGCCATTACTTTTTCTGAGGCTTTACAGCTACTGTTCTCTTTCACCTTATTCTCAAAAGAATTCTTGGTGGCAAACTGCTTAGGTTTAGATGTTGCCACAGATTGGTTGCCACAGAGCCTCTAAAAGCAAGGGTGTCCAATCCTGCTCTTAAGGGGCCATTTTCCTGCGGAGTTTAGCTTCAACACCCCTGCCTGGAGGTTCCTAGTTATCCAGAAGATCCTCACTAGTATGTTTAATTGGGGTTAAAGCTGAACTCCGCAGGACAGTGGCCTTCCAGGAGCAGGACTGGACACTTGTGGTCTAAAGGAACTAGGTGTCCACTTATGCTCCTGGAGGGCCATTGTCTTGCAGAGATGAGCTGCAACCCAAATGAAACACCTGAACAAGCTAATCAAGGTCTTCAAGATCACTAGAAACTTCAGATGTGTTGGGGAAAGATGAAGCTAAACCTTCCAGGAGCAGGTTTGAGCACCCCTGCTTTAGGGGCTTTGTAGGTTTCTCACTTTAGCAGAGTTGATCTGCCTGTAATTAATGTAGGCCTGGAAATAGTTTATTTTACACATTCTTTGTGCTACATCTACAGTAAAGTTGAGTGTGCATGCCTTTAAAACTATACTTCATTGATTGTGTACTCTACCTAGTGGACTTTTTTTTGCGTGCACAAATCATTTGTGAATGGGCAGTGCAGTATAAGTCTGCATGTCCACAAAAATCAAGCTGCATGCTGATGATGTATTGTACATTGAGGCATTGTGAAATGTTATTCCCTTTTCTAAAACCGCTGAGGATTTACCTATAAACTGAGTAAATACAGATTAATTATACACATCTGCGTAAAACCAGAGATAAATTGTGTTTGACTTTGTGGTTACAAGAGCTGTGATACTGTTCTTGCAGTGTTCTTCATGCAGGTGTGCAGAGCAAAGATTTATAGCAAAGATCATTTTTGGCATCAGCAAACAGTTGCATAGATGATGACCACCCATATCCAGCAGCTCCTCGGGGCTGATCAAATGATGGTAAAATAGTAGTCAGACATTCTCCCTGATAAGGAAACTATATCTTACTTGCCTTCTGGTATATTCACTAATAGAGAAGGCTTATGGCTCATTGAGGTTATATACAGCAGAATGGAGCTGAATCACTATGAGTTGGTTTACACCTTTTAAAGCTTGAGCCTAGCAACTGGTGACAATGTCCTTAGCAAACTTCATATTCGGTGTTAGCTTTTGATTCATAGAAATTCATGCTTATTTCTCTTGAACTGGCTTTGTGCATGTTCTTTCTCCAAATTAGGTTTGACCAAGGTTATCTGTCACATGATCATGTAGTTAACTCATATCAGATTAAGTGGATGTTCTGAAGACGCAATTCATTAATTCTCTTTCATCTTAAATTATTGGAATCACTGTTTCCTGAAGCTAAATGACAAGAAGTTCTAAAAATTAAACCTAAAGTGAAGACAGTAGCAGTCTGATCTGAATTTAAAATCTCACATTGATGATTCAGACTTTATCTTTTTATTCCAGGAACATTATACCATAATCAACCTTTGTTAGATATTTTAAAGTAGTACTCTTTACAAGATAATGCACAAAATGATTTATTTGTATAAAACCCTGCCTAGTGGACAATAAATTCCTTTAAGCCAGTGCTTTCTAAAGCCGGTCCTGGAGTACCTCCAACAGTACTTACATCGGATCTCTCTCTCAACTGGCTCAACCATTTCAGGTCTTAAAGTCCCTACAAATGAGCTGATGAGTTGAATCAGTGTGTTTTATTAGGGAGACATATGACAAAATGTGCAGAGTCGGGGGTACTCCAGGACCTGGATTGTGAACCACTGCATTAAGGCACAATAGTGTTGTCAAAAGTACCAACTTTGGTACCAGTTGGTACTAAAATTTTAAAAATGTGATGATACCAGCATTTCCCACTAGCATTTTGAGCACTGTTGAGCGGATTCTTAAACACTCAAAAAGCAGGTCATATCTGCTAAAAATATCTTTTTAGCAGTTTGTAACATAGCTATCCTTCAATGTAAACAGGCTGCAAGGTTTTAATCAAAAAAGTGCATTAAACATAAAGATATTGTCTCTCAAAAGAAAAAGTCGACTCAGAACGAGTCTTAATATTTTCGAATCTTCTGTTACCAATTTACGTCACTGGGTAACACATTTGCATAATCCCCAACTGCCCACAAAATACGAGCAGTCTGACCTCCCCACAAACACCGCCGCTAGTTATTGTGTTTACATCATGTCGAGGAGACGCTGTGTTCTGTGAAAGCTAGTTTTGTTTTCATTGCTGAAAAACGATAATGTAAAGAATCAGTGGCTAAAATTCATTTTTTCCAGCGATACCACAGCAATACAGTCGAACCTTTTGTTGAATGCTCGTCATTTTACCGAGGACTGCTTCTATAGTCTTGGCTTTTATCTTTGCTGGCTTCTAATCTTCTTTATTTGGACTAACAAGCATCTCCAAACCACAACGTATAAGTATGATTGATACGTTATGTGTACATTTTCAAAATATCAATTTTTTTGTGCTAATATGTGTTGCATACATAGTGCAGCTTTAGGTTTCCAGGTAAACCACGATATTACTGTCTTGCTGAAATAGTTCTGATAATTTGCTGTGAACCCACCATTTCCTAAGAATTTACAAAGAAGTGGTCAATTAATGTAGACTTTCGTTCTAATTACAAGTACAGGTATACACGGGGTGTAAAAAGCTTTGAGCTTGTCTACTTTCAACCACATCCAGAGGTTGATTGGATTTTAATTGGATTGCTGTCGTAGTGTAGACACGTATGTTGCTAAAGACCGCCCACTCTCCGCCTACTGACCTAATAAGTATTTATTCATTCATTCATTTATGCGTATTCAGGACGCGCGCCTATCAGATGGGATTAAAACTTTGGCTGAAATGTAATGAAACTAAAACGGCTGATCTCAGCATTTTCTCTTTTGTCTAATTTTGCGACCGTGTAAAATTTGTCTGACCTTACATCTTCCATTACTCTGAAATAAAAAAAAAAAACATGCATGAACAAAACTTTGTGCAGAAGAGACACATTAAAATGCCAGGTGTCTCCACTGTCCACTTGTGATCCGATCAACCAAAATGCATCTTAATACCAAGTGTAAACAGGGCCTTAGTCTTGTTAGCACTCGTATAACGTATCCACCATCATTGTTTTGTTAACTGTTTACAGTTTAGCAGCTAAACTTTAGCTGTGGGCACAATTCGCTTGCATAAGTGTTAAACAAAATGTTTTCGTCATTATTTTAATAATGGATTGGAGCGCTATATTATTGTTTTATGTAAAGGTGCATGCTCAGGGTTGCCAGGTTTTCACAACAAAACCCACCCAATTGCTACTCAAAACTAGCCCAATCACGTTTCGATGGGGGGT